>JAKCPI010019090.1:0-20509 GCA_023213315.1 Euborellia annulipes | reverse complement strand
TTTAATTTTATTAAAAAAAAAATTTAGATTCTATTATGACTTACGGGGGTACTGTCCGAACAACCTTAATCTTGAAGCAAAGCTTTTCCCCTTTTTCCACCTTTTGACAAACAAAATTCTCCACACCTCAATCCTTTATAGAAGAGGACAATTTCATTCTTTAAAGATCGCTTTTTAAATTTGTGTATACAAAAGTTAAATTTATGACATCATCAAAAAATTAAATATACATTTTTCTCTCTCTTTCTTCTCCCTTTTTCTAATATTTATGATCATCAATTTATCATTTAAATAGCTTCTTTCAAAGTGTAATTTGAACTTATTGTGTGTGTGTAGACTATATATGAAAAAATATGCAATTATGTATATTTTATAAAAATTGCGTTGTAAATCAGTGGTGAAAAAATAAAAATAAATAAATAGAAAGGGAAAAATGTATCTTTGATCGTTTTATAGGTGGATAAAAAGCATACATGGGTAATAAGTTCCGCGACTGACATACAGATGGCACCAAAAATGGTTGTCCAAATATGCTGTTAAGCTATTTAGCTCTTGTTCTTATTTGATATCTAAATACAGAGTAGAATTCTGCATGCAAACTAGTTAAAATTATGTGGGGTATTAATCAGAATTTCATGATATTAGGATTAGTCGTTTTTATGAAAGGTTATGTGACGTTACATTTGTTTCACCAAGAAAATACACCGACCCACAAGTCGATGGTGAACGTCCACACCTTCCATATTCACCAGATCTGGTCCCATCTGACTTCTGCATGTTCACAGATCTCTAAAAAATTCTCCAAAAAAAGAGTTTTAGCTCCGATGATGAGGTTATGGTGAGGCCAAAGAAAAATGAAAAGGCATTGAAAGTTTAGAAAAAACTTCCACACATCCCATATGCATCAGATCTGGTCCCATTTGACTTCTACCTGTTCGCAGTTCTCTAAAAGAAGCTCCAGGGCAAGAGATTTGACTCCGATGATGAGGTTATGGAGGCCAAAGAAAAATCTAAAGGCATCGAAAGTTTAGAAAAAAACGTCCACACCTCCCATATTCACCGGATCTGGACCCATCTGACTTCTTGCTGTTCGCAGAACTATAAAAGAAGCTCCAGGGCAAGAGATTTGACTCCGATGATGAGGTTATGGAGGTCAAAGAAAAATCAAAAGGAATTGAAAGTTTAGAATAAACTTCCACACCTCGCCATATTTACCAGATCTGGTCCCATCTGACTTCTACCTGTTCGCATATCTTTAAATGAAGCTCCAGGGCTAGAGATTTGACTCCGATGGGACGAGGTTATGGTATATTTTGAGGCCAAATAAAAATCAATAGGCATCGATAGTTGGAAAAATTGTATCGCTATGGAAGGTTGCTATGTTGATGAATAAAGTCCAATTTTTGAAAAAAAAAATATCTATTTTAAGTCCCGGGACTTAATGACCCATGTTTTATTAACTACCGTATATACCGAAACAGGATGTACCATATCGTCGCTTGCAACACGTAATGACGTATCTCAAAAAATTCAAGCGATACAACGGTGTCCTTGCATTCTTTACATTATCACAAAGTGACGAATCTGTATTTCCATGTTTTTTCGTATTGTTTAGGTCTTTTGGTTTTGCGTATCTATACATTTGATATAACAACACGGACTATAAACACCTCTCCAGAAATATGATAGAAACTGAGATACGCCACTACTTGTTTCAGGCGACGATATTAGCTCTTGTTCTTATTTGTTATCTACCTGCTAAATACAGAGTAGCATTCTACATGCAAACTAGCTAAAAATTATGTGGGATATTAAAACTCAGAAATGACAAGTAGAGATGAAATAATTAATAAATTCACCCAGAGTAGGCGTTAATTTGTGACCTTTAACTTTAACCTGAGGCTAACAAGAAAGTTAATTCCTACAAGTCCAATCGAATCTCTCTGTCTCACACACACACACACACACACACACACACCCACACACCAAGTGGCTTATTGTTCTTGCAGCATATCACAATTGGTAGAGACAGTTGAGCCCTTTGATCTTTTCACTTTGTATTTGGCACGCTTGTGGTGGGCGTGTGTTTGTGAAGGTGAAAGGGTTAAAAAGAGAGAGTGGGAGGGGGTGACAGACAGAACGCTCTTTGCGACTTACACAAAGGAAAAGGATTAATTTTTATTGTCAATTTAAATTTAACAAAAATTTTTAAAATAATAGATGTTTTTTTTTTTAACGTAATTATTTGCACTGATTTAAGAGATTATTTTAAATAAATTCACTCTAGATTTAATCTCCTCTCGGATCCCAGGAAGTTCTTTAAAATATTCCTGATGAAGTTTGGAGGAAAAGTGGTGTAGGTAGGTTTTCCGTGAAACATATTTATTTATTTAGAATATGTGAGGTTTCACTAAGTTGTAAATGAAAGAAATATTGAATTTCTAACTCGATATATTTCGGGCTATTAACCCATCTTTAGGAGTGCATACATGTGACTGAGTGAATAAAAGAGAGTAGATGCTGCCAGGCTTAGGTAGGAGGGGCTTAGATAGGAGTGGGGGGGAGGAGTTGGGGACATTTGTGAGTGTTTGCTTGGGTCTAGGGTTTCCTCTGGAGGGGGCTGCCTATTCTAGGAAGGATTTTAATTTGCTAGTTCAACTACCTTTGGCTGGCTTACACAATGGTAAACTTTACTCATGACATTTTTGTTTATTATTATTATTTAATAACTGTTTATTTGAGCTTTTTATCATTACAGGGGTTCCGTGAACACACTTTGGGTAACAAAACAAATATAGGTACAAAAATACGTACAGAAAAGAAATAAATGAAAGTAGTAGCATAACACAACTTAAAAACAATTTTTCGGGATTCCAAGCGCAAGAGAGAGACTCCGATTCGGGTCCCAACGACAAACCGTCCATGCTCCAAGCTGAACTCATTCATTAAGCGCGAAAACTCTGAGTCTGAGAGCTCCAGTTAAATAAAAAAACAAATTGTTAATTCCGGTGGCATTCAAGGGAGAGAACATCCGCCAAAGTCTCCTCATCAAGAAGTGGCATGTAGTGCCATCTCATGCCACCATATATCGGACATCCGCACAGAATGTGGAGTAATGTCTCCTTTTTCCTCAGGTCACAAATGGA
Organism: Euborellia annulipes; assembly: GCA_023213315.1. Lineage (NCBI taxonomy): Eukaryota > Metazoa > Arthropoda > Insecta > Dermaptera > Anisolabididae > Euborellia > Euborellia annulipes. The sequence continues at coordinate 17,363 of JAKCPI010019090.1, read as the reverse complement.
GCACAGTTCATCAGGGTCTATTCTGTATGCACTCCCACCAAAATAAAAATAGATCACCCGGGAGTTTGTTAGGCGTGCTTGGTGAATCACACGCATTCTGTAGATTGAGGCTCTCAGCGAGAGAATTGGCCGAAGTCAAGTTTTCCAGATTCACTGACTGTGGCTGTCTTCCCTGAAAAGCAGCTGGTGGAGGGCCTCCGTTAGACGTTTAATATTCGCTCTAAGGGTCTTAGGATCTTGACCCACCCAGAGGGATTATTTATTTAAAATTTTAAAATAGTGTTTCATTTGGTCCACCCAGTTGTATCGCCTACAAGTCCGGAACTGACTGTCCTGATGAACAGTTATTTGATGAATGGGTGATAGTGTCCGACTGTCAACGCTCTCTATTTGATCAAATTTCCGTTGGAATTTTAAAATGAAATTTTGCATTCTTATAAAGGATATTATGGAGAGTTGTGGAAAATACCCCCTATAAAACTTTCTCAGAACCTTTTAAAAAAAAAACATTATTAGGTGTTTTAAATGAAATTTTTTTAATTATTTTTTTATAATACCTAAATTGGAGTGGTTTTTATGCGGTAAACGATATGTTGACCTATTGAAAAGAATTTTCATCAAAAAACTAAAAATGCATATTTTTGTTGGACTAGTTGCCTTTTTGTAGTAATCGATTCAAATGGGGAAAAGCTCAAAAAATTCTGAATTTTCCCATATGAAAGCATTGGGTTCTATCACTCCTTATAAAAATCGTTATGGAGAGTTCTGGAAAATACCCTAATTTCTAAATGGGGAAGAGCTCAAAAATTTCAGAATCTGAAACAGATGGCGTTGACGTCGCTGTATATAAAAAGGCACGTAATTCAATGAAGTCAGTGGATGTTTTTCTATAGACAGGAGAAGGAGCAGGTGCAGCCAAAAAACAAAAGCCTCCGATTTAATACAATTTAATGGAACGTTTCGAGTGAATTTCACCTACCCATCTTGAGTCCTTCAAAATACGATGGCCCACATCGCCAGGACATATGATACATAAATTTACATGTATTGCCCAACTCGGGACTTTTAACAATTTTGATGGACTGAAGATGGGTAGATGAAATTCACCCGAAACGTCTCATTAAATTGTATTCAATCGGAGGATTTTGTTTTTTGGCTGCACCTGATCCTTCTCCTGTCTAAAAAGGCACGTAACGAACATGACTGTTAGTTCATTTGAATGCACAGTACGGCTGCAGAATAAGCAGTCGAAACGTTGTACAGTATTTATACTTTTAATAAATAATTCATACAAAAATGTGGTCTATAATTATAAATTCCTCTAATAATAATATTTCAAACCACAAAAGCTTTAATAAACAGGACTTAGAAATAAAAAAAATGTTTCGATCAATAGAATGAATGATCTGTCTTTTAAAATCTGCAGATACAAAAATCCCCGAAAAGGGGACAGATATCTACTTTGCAAAAAGCCCTTTTTTCCCTAACCTCACTCTTATTTTTTTTTTTTTTTTTAAGCCTCTAACAGGATCAGAAAATAAAATCGGATCATAAAATCTTCCCTTAGCGATTATTACCTCCTGTTGAGAAAGATAAAATGAGACTTGTTTCCTTCTAAAATTCTGAATGCTAAAGTAGAGAAAGAGAGAGAGAGAGAATGAGAAGGGGATCAAGTGAAGTGAAATCTTCTATCTAATGTTACTTAATGCACCAACTAACGCTCTTTGATTTTTTCCGGGTCATATATAAAAAAAAAAAAAAGTTTAAATTCCTCTTCTCTCTATGGAATCTTTTACTATTTACTCAGTGAAAATTAGTCACTTGTCTTATCTTCTTTATAGAATGAGCCGATATATATAACTAGAAATGATACTATAATACTAAAAGTTAAGAGACTTCAATGTAGATGATGTCATTCAAAGAGATTTTCAACAAGAATGTTTTTTTTTTTTCTTTAAATTAAAAAGATATTTGTTTTATAAAAAAAGGAATATGTTCTGTTAGGTTAGGTTAATGTGGTTGTTCCTAAAGAACATACATAGATCTTGGTGATTTCACACCCACATGGATGCGTTTATGAGCCACATAACATTCCTAACCCAGAAATATACAAATTATAAACTCTTCTTCTTCTGTCCTAGCCCTATTCCCGGGATGCGGGGTCGGCGGACCTCATTCTTTCCCTCCAACCCTATCACCCGGAAGGATTAGGACAGGCCGGACCGTCGAACGGTCTAACGCCTGTTGAAAAGAGGAAGAGAAGACATTTAAAGAACTGAAGGACTATCTGTCCCAGCTCGGGCAGCTCGTGGTCGCCATCCACGTACCCAAAATGTAGGCCCCTGAGTAAAATATACAAATTAAAACGATTTTTTTAAAGAGTTCGCTGCTGAAAGCTATAATTATTAATTTTCGAAGATTATTAGGAGGCGATTAGTCGAGGGAATAAAACAATTAAGCTTATAATCCTGAGTTAAACGGGCTTTGGTGTAAGCGTGCTGGCCATTTGTCGCGGGTTCGCATCCCACCTCATTTCAATTGGATTGGCTACCAATCCAATTGAAATAAATAGAGACGTGGTCTAAATGCCGAAAAAGACCTTAAATGAAATTAAAAAAAAAAATCCTGAGTTGAAGACAACTCGAGTTCAAATCAGTGCGGGGTCGGCGGAATTTGAAATTTGGGTTTCATGGGTTTTTCCGACCGGAAAGGAATAGTACAGGCCGGCCCGTCGCACGGCCTGACACCTGTTGAAATTATAGAAGGGAAGAGACTGACATGCAAAGAACACCCTTACTGCATCCTTACAGCCACTAGATCATAGAAGAAGAGTATCTGCACTATCTCTCTTCTACAGGTATTACCATGGTCAATGCTCTGCCGAATTAAAATCAATTATCCCACCCAATGCAACATATTCACGGAACACAAGAGAGGCATCTTCCCAGCATCCCTATGCTGTTCAGATCACGACTAACAGAACAAAACAATTTCATTCTTCCTTTGTCCCCATGACCTCCCGTGATTGGAACAAGCTCCCTGCGTCTATCTTCCCCAAAACCTACAATCTTCAGACTTTCAAGTCTAACCTCAACAGGCATCTTCTCAGTTCCCGCAGTTGAGTTTCCCCTTTATGCTTCTCCTTTTGTTTTATTTTCTTCCTGGCTGCATGTGACTATTGGTCATTATAGATCTTCGGACCTTATGCACCCATTCCAAAAAAAAAAAAAAAAAAAAAAAAAAACAGAAGTAATGCCAGTCCCAGCTAGGGCAGCTCGTGGTCGTCATCCACGTACCCACAAGATGTGGGTCCCTGAGCTATCATGGTAACAAAATATTCAACTCTATTTAAGATGCTTCCTCCTAAGGAACGTGTAATCCATCTCAGTATTATTTCCACAAAAGTTACTCCTGAGTCGTATCAGTTTTGACAGTAAAGAGATGATATTTTAAATTTTTGAATCAACATAAGATTAATTGTACAAAGGTTTGCTTAGAGGGTGGGGGCTTTTTGTGAGCTGGGCTGGATCAGGTATCCTTGTTGAGAGAGACGGCATACCTCCAGTACCAGGTTCCAGAGATTATGATGATGATTTAGGCACAATATATCAACTTCTTGAAGTACAATAACTGAGGTATATACGTAGAATAATTAACTGAGAAAAGATTTCCGAGTAAAGAGTGTTTGGTCTAAAGTGTGAGATCCCAGTAAATAGTCCAGATCTGCATTTAGAATCCGGATGGATCTTTTTCTTCCCTATTAGATTTCTTAGGGGGTGAGAGCGGAAAAAAGCATGATGTCATCTTCGAAATACTTGTTCACTTCCGTTGCCCTTGAAAGTATAAAAGATACGGTATGGGGCTAATAATGGGTTTATTGTGTTGTTTTCCCCTCTTGTGGTGATATCATGCAGTCATCCTCAACTTAAATCATTACCATTTCAATATATAGACTATATTTAATAGGAGAATTAAATCCAAGTAAGATAACACAAGGTTTTTTTTGTTTCAATAATTTATTTAACACTTTATCCGTATTTCGACACAAGATGTGTCATCATCAGAAGTGAATTATATACTGATGAATACTGAGTGAATTACATTCTGATGATGCCACATCTTTCTTCGCCTGATTATTCCCTCGGAGCGGGTTCATGGGTTTTTGCAGCCGGGAAGGAATAAAACAGGCCGGCCCGTCGCACGGTCTGACGCCCGTTGAAAATATAGAGGGGAAGACTCTGACGCAAAGTAAATGACTGATGCAAAGAACAGAAGTACTGCCAGTCCCAGCTAGGGCAGCTCGTGGTCGCCACCCACGTACCCACAAGATGTGGGCCCCTGAGCACCTGATGATGACACATCTTGTGTCGAAATACGTATAAAGTGTTAAATAGATTATTGAAACAAAAAACCTTGCGTTATCTTACTTGGATTTAATTATCCTATTAAATCATGTTTCAGCTAGAGCCAACGGTTACCAGTTTAAAATTAATATAGACTATACAAGGGCCTAACTAGAAAATTTGGCTGGGGGGGGGGCCATGGGACTAGCCATCCTCGCTGGGAGGGGCCATGGGACCAGCTATCCTCCGGTGGGTCTGGAAAGCCCCATGTTTTCTCAATTTTTCTTGGAACAAGGAGCTTTCTGGGGGGGGGGGCAGCCCCCTAGTTACGCCCATAAGACTATATGCATTTGACTTGGAAAATGTTTAATTTCATTTGAAAAAGATTGAATTCTACATGGAAATAGTTGTATTTGAGTTGAAAATACTACAATATTTATTACTGGATTAACAACAAAGTGTCAGTTATGTCACTAATAACTGAAAAAACAAAAGCTGGAAAAAAACAATTTGATCAAATATTTTTGTGTTTTCTCACCGGTTTTCATTTCTATTTTCAATTTCCAAGTTTACACACAGTAGTTACAATTTAATACCAATCTGAATACGCAATTCTCGCCCTATTGAAACCATAAAATTCCCCTCTGTAGGGTGAACCCTAAGTCCTTTGGTCTCCCTTACTTGTTGACGTGAACCCCAATTGCTGCTGACCATGTTTATTTCTTGAATATAACTAAACTAGTCTATGAATAGATAATGTGTTTCAACACAACGCAACTCCTTTCTGATTAGTGGCCACAAGAACTAATTACTTTTTGGTAGAAACATCCAGAAGAGATAATTCTCTACTCCCCTTTGTCCAAAGATTTTGGAATTTATTTAAATCAATTAATCTAACTTTAATATTATGCTCAGGGGCCCACATCTTGCGGGTACGTGAATTGCGACCACGAGCTACCCGAGCTGGGACTAGCAGTTCTGTTCTTTAGATGTCTGTCCCTTCTTCTATATTTTCAACAGGCGTCAGATCGTGCGACGGGCCGGTCTGTTCTATTTCTTCCGGTCGCAACAAACCCATTCACCTGACCCCGCACTGCGGGAATAAGGCTAGGAAAGAAGAAGAAGAAGAAGAATTTAACTTAATTATTATTTTTTTAATATTTGGGATTTAATTACAGCCATATTTTTCGGAACGTTACTACTTTTATTAAATAGTAAATAAATAAATGACGTTTTTATTACTTTAATTTTTGACGGTGTCGTCGGCCTTCAAAGAATCCATGCATCCAGAACCCAGAATTTCTATAGTATCGATTTCTCTTTGGCAAAATGCGTTGATTCTAATGGTGTTACTTTTTTTTAATTAAGAAGAAGAACAACAGTCTCAACAATCGATGCGGTTAAGCGATGCCAAGCGGGACGAAATCTCGGATGGGTGACCCGTGTCCTCCGGTAGCCATCGGTATATAAATAAATAAATATATACTATAACACTTTTTTGTACTGGCTGTGAGGGTTAACTATTGCTGTTGGAGTGGAGTCAGCCAAAGGAAATAATAAGCGTGATTGGCGCTCGAAACGTCGACAGAAAAAAATTGTTTTTTTATTATTTCCTTTGGCTGACTCCACTCCAACAGCAATAGTTATATACTATAATATATTCAAATATCTAATGGCCTCAGTAGCCAAAAAGGATGAGAATAAAAAAAAAGGTGATATGAATAAATCTTTGTTACATTGTACTGAATTTGTAAGACGTTTCCATCTATTTAAAATACTGGATTAGTTTTATTTAATAATAATTTTTGACAACTTTATAAGAAATTTGAAGTGTTAATGTAAAAATAAGCAAATTTTTGCCATTTTCTTAGAAACTATACAAACTCCCAACCGTATTTGCCAAGGAACCACAAGCGGACGTGCAGCTTTTAAACATTTAAAAAATTTAGAAGCGGAGATGAATTCATCACAGCTTTTTGAATACGGAAGAAAATGATAAAGTGCACAAATCAAGCGAAATGCAAATAAAACTTGATTCACAGAAATAGCCCATGACAACGCCAGCTCGTACGTCTAACGACAGACCATCCTACTTCATTTACCATACCATACCATACCATACCATACTCAGCACATCTCTAGTTCACCGACTACCACATATTCAAAAATCTCGAAAATCCCTTACGAGAAAAAAACCAGTAATCCGTCATAAATGCCTTCGAAGAACCCATATATCCAGGATCTAGGACGTCTTCAGTATCGGTTTCTTGTTGGCAAAAATGTTTTGATTCTAATGTTTATTTCAAATAATTAATTCGATTTAAACCCCCCCCTGAGCTACTGTATGTGAATTTGAAGTTAAAATTTGGAAACCGCAATTTATATCTGTAATACCTAATAATACCGATAATGGCTCAAATAGAACCGAAAAGACGGAATAGATTTAATATATTAATGCTAAATTCATCTTTAATCAGCTCTACAATATCATCTGTTTTCTGATTTATCGGTGATAAAAATACAATGTTTATAAACAAATCACAAAAAAAAATGTTATATGACGATCACACAAAACTTTGTTCATAGTACAGAGATCTCTCTCCTTTAAAATAACCAAATAATATAAAATTTATGATCTCCATTTAACTTTGCTAATGAACTCGACTTACTTAAGCACTTGCCCTACCTATTTATTCCTAATTAATTTATTATACATACTACGGTATAATCCTCCAATAAACGTTAAATCGATGCTTTAATTTCAAGAGCTAAATAATTCGGTGATTTTTTTTTTTTTTTTTATCTCAACGCCGTAAATTTTCCAGCACCATCAGGGTGGGGGTATTTTCATAAGTGTGCGTATGGAACATAAAATAAAATGGAAAACTGTCGCTTCTTACTGGACCAGTAGGGTGGAGGCTGAATCGTTCACTCACCTGCGTCCATTTAACAGACATGACATTCGCATTAAAACCAGTTCCACCCTACACACACACACACACACTCTGGGCTATAAAACAAGCCTAGATTTATGGCCATGTTTGTTTTTTTGCTCTCCCCCGTCTTTCTTTTGATTTGGTTGTCATATATAATGCTAGGCAAAAATAGTATGGGTGATATATAGTTGGGACAAAAGAGAATGGATCGATTTCTCCTGCCAATTAGAGGGGAGAAATTGGTAATAGTTGGACTTTCATTTGTATTCCTAAACCTAGTATTTGGAGGTGATATACAAACGAGGCCAAAAAAGGAGTAATTGCATTGGTCGTTTGTTAATTCCATTATTAATAGAATTTTTCAAGGAAATATAAACATAGCCTACAGAATGAGTATGATGTGGAGGATAGCAGCCAGGAAGGAAGCCTCTATTTAACAAAACAGACTCCTTAAACAAAACGTTTCGGCTAATTTTAATTACGCCATCGTCAGTTGTTGTAGAGTCTTATAGGAAATAGAGCTGTCTGTCACTTGTGTGTTGTGCATAAGCTAATAGTTAAACATTTCAATACATAAGCATTGTTTAACTATTAGCTTATGCACAACTCTATTTCCTATAAGACTCTACAACAACTGAAGATGGCGTAATTAAAATTTGCCGTTTCGTTTTGTTTAAGGAGTCTGTTTTATTAGATAGGTGCTATCTTCCTGGCTGCTGTCCTCCACATCACACTCATTTATATCTCACAGCTACATCGCATCAATTGTAACCTGAGAAGCAGCGTTGGACAAATTATCTACCTCAATTACAATCTACAATCAATTACCGAAGGTAAGAGAAAGTTGTCAGTCATCACCAGATTTTTATATTATGGTCCAAACAGGATTCAGTATTTTGTCCATTTTTTTGAAAGTGCTTTTTTGATATTTTCTTGAAATCTCTGGAATATTTTTTGGGACTCTATGGGAATAAAGTGTTGTAATAGTCCAGTCAATATCCACTTTTTAGTATTCTGAAGTTAATGAAATTTTTACAGGTTATTTGGGAGTACTCTAGGATGTCTAATCTAAGTTTTCGACTTCGAGAACCCTATTCTAACTTGGAAATGGGGGTGGGTGCAAAAACCTCATTTTGGACTTTTCAGTTTTTCTCTTATAACTCGTAAACTAAGCATATTTTGTGCATCATAGAAGTTGTCGAACATTAAATTCGCTAAAATTTGGTACATCAAACGAATTTGTAGACCCAATATTAACTGAAACACGGCCGACCAAAGTTCCTATTTTTTTTTTTTACATTTCGAGAAACTTTGTCTAGCTTTAAAATATTAGCATTGTAATGTCAGCACAGAATACTCGAGGTCAAATACTTAGAATAGACATCTTAGAGTACCCCAAAATAACCTGTAAAAAGTTTAATTAACTTCTGAAACCCCCCTCTTTCATTATATTATATCGACTGGACTATAATGGTTACATTAGATTATTTATCGTCGACCAAGAAACCCAAAAATACGACTCTGCCGCCTCTTAGCGTCTCGATAAATATTTTTTGGAAGATTTTCTTAATAATTTGAGAGAAAAAAAAAAATTAAATTTAATACAAATTAACTATTTATAGTAATTTGACTCTTTCAATATTTGAAATGAAAACAAAGTAACAGCTATTTATTGCTATATGTTTCGGCCATCTTCAGAGCTGATGGAGGCTCGTCCAGGAGCTTCCCTGAGTGGACACAAAGCCCGCCGAGAGTGGGCGGCACAGCTAGTAATTTTTATTTTATTACAACACTTTTCATCTTCAGAGCCGGTGGAGTGGGTCGAAGAGGAAGAAACTTCCCTGAGTGGACACAGAGACTGCCGAGAATGAGTAGCGAGGCTAGTATACCGGTATATGTACGGTAATAATGCGGGAAAGTTGAAAAATCAATAACTATCTTAATTCACTTCTTTTTTTTTTTAAATGAAGGTATTTAATCCAAATGACCAAAATATTTTATTACTATACTGTTTCGGTCCCTCGTCTAGGACTTCTTCATAGCCGATTAGTGAGAATAATTGCAGATTCAATACAATCGTTGTCTTCTTGTGGTATGTGTTGGTTGGGTAGTACCCGGAAAAGCAAGAGATTCTGAGTTCGATTCCCGGGAGCCATGAAACTACAAATGACCAAACTATACGTTTAGGTTCCTTGACTAGGACTTCTTCAGACCCGATTAGTTAGAATAATTGCAAATACAATACAATCGTTGTCTTCTTGTAGTATGTGCTGGTCGGATAGTACCTGGGTTGGATTCCCGTGAGCCATAGAACGGATTCCCAATTCTTCTAATATAATTCTCGGCCTTTTTTTTCTGCCCTAAGTGGTTCCACTTGGTATATATCAATATCTGTTAGAGGGTTTGCCATTTGTTTTTTGTAAATCAAAAATACCTCATATATTTGATCTTTTCTTTAAAAAATAAAAAAAAAGGGCAAAGAGAGATATGTAATAACATGTTGAATAAACAAAAAAAAAAAAAAAAAGAGATATCCATCCAATAACATCGTTCAAACTCATTCAAATTCTAAATTCAATATTATATAAAAATCAATATTCGATTATCAAAGGAATTTGTCATTTCTTTCTTTTTTTTCTTATCTGTTTAAAATAATATTCATGATTGATTGAATAAATAAATAAATATCAGTCAATCAGTTGAATTAAATTAAATCAAGATTATTAAAAAAAAAAAAAAAAAGTAAATGATTGGAGTGTATAATATCTGAATTCAATTCAATTTATTATATTATATTTCAATATTTAAAATCGGTGGGTGTGATTTTATCTTTTGATAAATACTTGAACAAAAAAAAAAAAACATTTCTATTCAATTAGAGATAATTTATTTTATTTTATTGAAAATATCAAATATCCCGTAAATTGTTTGAAATTATTTCTATTACTCATGTTTCGTAATTTGATATATAGCATCGACCCTCACATTTCCTTAATATTGTGCCTGTAAAGTGGAATAATTTGTTTTTACGGATCAAAAATATAATTATCTGGTGTGACTGATCGCACAGCACACAAATTTCTTCTTCTTCTTGGGCTTGTTTTGCCTTAATCCCGCGGGGCCGGGAACAAGCCGGCACGTCACACGCCTGCTGAAAATATAGAAGGGAACATGCAAAGATTAGAGCCAGTCCCAGCTAGGGCAGCTCGTGGTCGCCATCCACGTACCCACAAGATGTGGACACCTGAGCTTCTAGCACACAACAACACAACTTTCTCTTACCTTTGGTAAAAGAAAGTTCTGTGCTTGTCACACCAGATTTTTCGTGTCGACATATATTTAGTTTCCGCCGATATATTATTATTTGAAATTCCTATCGGGATCCCCGTTTACCCGAGGTGCTTCCGTGCACGGAGACACACACCTCAAACCCAACCGGCCTCTGGCCGTTACCATCTACCGGCACCCCGTGAAGTTACATTATTTCCTATCTCTAACTCCTCCTCCTTCGTTTCTAGTTCTTGACCTAATCCTTATTCTTCTTTTTCTTCTTCTTTCGCTGTGACTTATCCCTATTTTTTTTTTTTTTTTTTTTTCTAGGGGTCGCTCATTTTTATTTTCCCTCTCCACAATGTCCTCCATCCTGCGCATCCTCAAACTCCAATCCCTTCTGCCTGCAGTCCTCAGTCACACAGTCCATCCATCTTCTTTTGGGCCTACCCCTTGGTCTCTTTCCTTCCACATTCAAATTTAACATTCTCTTCCCCACATATTCCTCTTCTCTTCTCATCACATGACCAAACCATCTCAGCCTACTTTCCTGGATCTTTTTGGATGCCTCCACCACTCCTGCCATTCCTCTGATCTTCTCATTTCTCACTCTATCCCTTCTTGTTTTTCCCAATGCCCATCTATAAGGATTGAACTAATCCTTATTACTGGTTCCTTTTATCCAAACTCTTCTATGTTAGGGAGGATGTCCTAGTTTGAAGAGGGACTCCCTCAGAACCTACTACTTTCGAAGAATGCATCACTGAGAGGGAACCTTCTTTACGTTCCTTCCACAGGACGGGATGTCACAGCAACTCCCTCTCCTCCGCCGATATATAAGAATTCAAGATATAAACATGGGAAAATATTTATATTTTGTTACCATGGCAACCATTTCTACTATCTATCCTATGAAGTACAAGAGTAAAGTGTGCTTCAAAAAATTTTGAGTGTAAAATGAGAATATACATTTTAAAGAGCATAATAATAATAATAATTGATTTATGAATTTTAAGGTTGTTCGGATAGTACATCGTAAGTCATAATAGAATCTAAATTTTTTTTTATATAAAATTAAAAATTTGAATGCCAAAAATTCCTTATTATAATTTAGTCGTGACCTATCATAGTTTATAATTGGATTAAGTTAATAATTTAATTACCAAAAATAATAAATGCATGTCTTTTGACTTGAGCAGTTTTTCACGTAATATAGAACTGGCAACATTGCATTCATCAACTATCTATTTTAAATCTTAAACGCCTTAAATTTTATTTTATTTAATATATTACAATGTTTAATGCAAATCAGTTTAAACACAATGGACGATTTGCGAGAAAAAATATCGTAAAATTGAAAAAAAATGTAACTGACATGGAGAAAAGACAATTATGTTATGCCTGGTCTCACTCTCAAATCTTCCTTATTTTTAAATATTGGCGACTGTCATTTTGGAGAATTTTTTGACTTTCTTGTTAAAATATCTTTAAAAGCGGTCGGCAGAAACTTTTGATTTTATTTTTAACGTATTCCTCGGAAGTGAATTAATAAAATGTAAGTTTTTTGTTTTTGTATCTATTGCAGAGGTGGCTATATAATTCGATATGTGTGGGTTTCGTCGTTATTCCCCATAGGCTACATGTTAAATTTCAATTTTTTAAAAATTAATTACACGATAACCCTGGGTCAGATCTGCTTCAAAATTTTATTTTATACGTATTTGATAGTGATTAATAACATATTAAAAAATTAGCTTTTAATCTGATAAAGTGCTTAAATGTCCGAACAACCTTAATCAAAATCTTTAATGCCCAATTGCACCGTACGAGTTAAGCATTATTTAACGCTAAATAATACTTAACTTTCCAAATTTCGTTGTATCGCTTGCAAAGTCAAGCTTAAATGTCTAAATTTTAACTTAAATCTAAGCTCTCGATTTCGGGGGCTTAGCGTATGCTTAACCTAAAAAACAATTTTCTGTTAAATAAATGACATCTATTCCAAATTTTATTGATAATGTAATATTAATTATCTAATAATAATAAATTTTTTTATTCGATCTAGATTTTTTTTATAAAAAACATGAACAATATGAACTCTATTTTCGAAGATGATCTAAATATTATGGAAATAAAGGATTTTGGAATTTTTTGGAAATAATAAAATATGTATTATAAAATATATATATATATATATATATATATATATATATATATATATATATATTTTTAAAAATATTTTTATTTGGCCTAGATATGCAGTTGAACTTGCATGTCTCTCGTAAGAGAATATAAAATAAAACTTCTTATTTGTCACATAGTTTAATATAGGACAAAACGATATTTTGTAGGCTCTACAGGTTTAATTTATTTTAAAAAAATTTTTACACTAACAACAGGACTCACCAATGAACTAATTATTATTAACATTGCGATTTTCTATTATATTTTTATATTTAAATATAATTTAATAGATAATTTTCTAAAGAGGTATAATTTGGTGTTCAATTTCTTTCCTTATTAATTTAAATAAAAAAATTATAATCATGAAAATCAATATTTTGTTTTCTATTTTCTTATTTTTCTGAAATTAATTAATATTTATAAACAATATGTAATTAATTTAATTTAAGAATATTCAAATAATAAACAACATTATTATTATTAACATCTGTCAATTTTATCAAAAATCACCAGAATATCACTAAAATTTACAACGTTGCCATATTGCACATTTATAAAATTCTTCTTTACTATTCCATGATTAAAATCTTGCGGTTCAAACAAACAATTTATTTAAGAGACGCTTTAGTTTAAGCACACTTAGTAAAGAGAGACATAAATGTCAAACGGTGCAATTGGGCATAAGAGCAACAAAACTGATAAAGTACCTTAGTAAAGTACTAGTATTCTTTGACCGATTTTGTTTAAAAGCGTCAATTCAACCTCAAAATTTCAACCTCCTAGCTCAATTCCTTCATGCTTTAAATTGAACACAGACAGAACATGTGGCAAAAATCACTTTTTTGGATTCAGAGGGCCTTAAAACGTGTATATCCATCAAAATTTCGGATTTTTGACATGGATACAATACTTTCTCTATGTATACATATATATACATAGGTAAGAGAAAGTAAAAGAACTTTATTTAAATGTGTTTTGTAAACACCTTATAGAGGAGAGAAGTTGCATCAGGTTCCCGTTTGGGAAGGCAATATAATATTGCATAATTAATGAATTAATAACCGAATAGAGGGAAAATCCTCTAAAGCTGACATCAAACTATCCATCCTCTCTCTCTCACGTTCACCATTAAAGGATTGAATGAAAAGCGAGCGAGCGATTCGATCTCTCATCTCCTCCTACTCCTCGCTAAATACGTATTATAATTTGCCCTCTCTCCTCTTGTACAGAATATACTAGTACTAACCAAAGAGCCTTATATCGGTGAGCTCTCTAATCAGAAAATCTGGTGTGTTTTAACGCACATTTCACTCCCGAAATTATCGATTTTTTTGTTCAGCTACGAGGCTGAAACTTTAAAGCCAAAACATTAACATTTAGTCAATAGTGTTGAAAATTAATGTCCAAAATATTCTAGCGCCGTATTTAACCTAAAAAGCAAGGTTATGATTTTGAACACTTTGAAATAAAAGCAGTTAAAACTTTGTTTATAGAATATCATTTTTTAACGCTAGTGTGTCAGTCAGGCCTACTTGATTGAAAATAACAAATCAAGTTAGTAATGCGCTTGCGCTAGAGGTTATCGAGGGGATCTAAAAACAAGAACAAGTAGAAAACAGCTATCTTCATATGAATCGGAAACACCTGGTGTTAAAAACATTGTGTGGTTTTATGAAACCACGATGCAAGTGAAACTTTTTTCGGATCGTAGGCTTTTTAACTGAAAATTTTCAGAGAATTATTCAATTACGGGTATTAAAATCGAGTTTTTAATCTTAATTTAATAATTGGAAAATGGGAATGATAATGGGAAATCAATTGGAGTATGTTAAATTAAAAACTGAGAAAAATATTTATTTAGTATTTGAATCATTTTAAATTATTTTAAAAATTATATTTTATCAATTTAAAAATTGAAAAATTAAATCTCACAATTATTTTTTATAATTCGTCATATATATTAAATTTCAACTTTCCTATTTTTGTCGTCATGGCTTGTGACGTCATAACTTGTAGCGTCACGGCCTTTGACGTCACGGCCTGTAACGCGACATGCTGATAGAGAAACGAAAAAATTTGTGTCGATCAAAATAAAGTTTCACTTTAAAAATAAAATTTTAAATGTTAAAATTTGGTTTAGAGAATAACATTTTTTAACGCTGATGTTATTAGTTTACTTTTTAACACCCATTTTTTTATTTGTTGATGTTAAATTTTAACGTCTGTTTATAGAGTAAGCCTATAGACCTGAATGAGAAAGATAAAAAAAAAAAAAATCCCATTTAATAGATTTTCTTTCCTAATGATTAAAATACACATTTGAATAGAAAGCCGCGCACATTTTAAATGGCCATCTTTAGTTTAAACAGGTAGACAGACATAAATATGAGGGCTCATGTAATGTGTATGCTCAGTGGCCAACCAAGAGTTAATTATTTTTCCAAGGGATTAAACCTCCACCAAAAATAAACCTTCCATCATCAGAGAGAGCGAGCTTTAAGCCTTTTAATTGCACGATTTATAAACTATGACTTGGAAATGAATCAGAAGTTTTTTTTTTTTTTTTTTTTTCTAAAAACCAAAAGAGTCTTATTCTCTTAATGAGTAAAATTTTTTATGATGTTCTTTTTTTTTTATTAATGATATTTAACAACAAAAACAACAACAACAATTCAACTTTTTTAATATGAAACAAAATTAAATATTTTATTTTTATTGTGAAAATTTTGTGCAGTTAAATTCTATTATGTTCAATATAATAGTAATTATAAAGAAGAAACTTTAAGTTTGGTTCTAACTTTTCTAATAATAAAATGGTGAAATGTTTAAGCAAAAATATCTGATACCCCCTCCCTACGGAGCCTGAGAGGAAGACATATCCGTTTACACTTATATGGAGAGGACGTTATGGCGGGTTCCCATATTCTCAAAAAATTCCTGAAAGAATCCCTCTGATCTTAGCACTTTAGTTCCAAACTTGACCACGCGATGATTCCATAGATGGTGCTGAGCCACGAATGCTTCCACATCAGTAAAGTGTACTTCAAACGATTTCCACGAAAAATTTCACTGATATACTTTTTAAAGAGCATCTAAAAAATAGTTCATTTATGAATTTTAAACAAAATTATTGCAGTGAATTTTGAGAAAATCGCAAAAAACTGAAAAAGTACATTAGTAAAGTACTAGTACTTTTTGGCCGATTTTGTTCAAAAGCTTATTTTCATCCCTTGGAAGGGTGCCTAACTTAAATATAAAAGTTCAACCTCGTAGCTCTTTTAGTTCCTGAGATATTTTGTTCACAGCCACACACAGACAGACCATGTCGCGAAAACCACTTTTTTGATTCAGGGAACCTCAAAACCATCAAAATCTCGACATCGAATTTTTGACTTGAATCCAATACTTTCTATATATTTCATATCTAAGGTAAGAGAAAGTAAAAATCTTGTCTTAATCATATTTCTATCAAAAATTTTGTTTAATCCCTTAGTTTTTTCTGTGTGTCTGGGTTTAATTTTAAATATGAAGGGAAATGAGCTACGGAAGTGAAATTTTATATTTAAGTTAGGCACCCTCCTAGGGCGTGAACATAAGCTTTTAATCAAAATCGGCCAAAGAGTACTAGTACTTTACTGATGTACTTTTTTCAGTTTTTTTTCGATTTCCTCAAAATTCGCTCTAACGATTTTGATTAAAATTCAAAAATCAATTATTTTTTAGATGCTCTTTCAAATGTATATTCTCGTTTTGCCCTAAAGAATTGTTTGAAGCACACTTTACTCTTGTGCTTCATATGAAAGAGAGTAGAAATGGTAACAAAATATAAATATTTTTCCCATGTTTATAAATTCGACATCTTAAATTCTAATATATTGACGGAAACTAAATATATGTCGACACGAAAAATCTGGTGTGTCAAGCACAGAACACAACTTTCGATTACCGAAGGTAAGAGAAAGATGTGTGCTGTGCGACCAGTCACACCAGATTTTTTTTTAAGTCTTTTAAATTTTATTCATTATTAATGTAAAATATAAAAAAAGAAGTATCTTCTTTTGATGATGCCATCAACGAGCCTGCATATTACCGTATAAAACAGACAGAAAGTTATGATCTATATTAAAAAATTTTTCTAAATTGAAATTTTATATGTAGTCTAGAAAATCTTAATGTCTTTTACGTAGATTTATATATATTGTATATCTTTAAGGATGTAAAGTTATGAAATCATAAAACGCGGGGCAGCGCGCGTTGGTGGTCATATCATCAACGTCAAGTAGCGATATTTGGAAATTCAAATGTCTAATAAAAAGCTGAATGATAGCCCTTATAAAAAACTATATAATATTTTAGAGAATTTATTGAAACAATTACTAATAAATTTTGCCTCCCTCTCTGTTGCAGCATTCATCTTACTCTCCCTTTGCTTGCTCTCTCTCTCTCACTCATCGGTCATGCATGATTCAAATTTATTGATGCCATCACTCCTGTCCTGATAACAAAGTTTGATGACTCTAGCATCAAATCTCTCTCTATATATAATAAATAATGGTATATTAATAATTGTAATCTTAATATTTATACGGTATATAGCAGGGAAGGGTTGGCACCCGTACTTTGTAATAAA
>JAKCPI010019089.1:0-22878 GCA_023213315.1 Euborellia annulipes | reverse complement strand
TTAGAGAATAACATTTTTTAACGCTGATGTTATTAGTTTACTTTTTATCACCCAAATTTAAATTTTAAATTTAATTTAATTTTATTAATTTAAATTAAATTTTAACGTCTGTTTATAGAGTATGCCTATAGACCTGAATGAGAAAGATAAAAAAAAAATCCCATTTAATAGATTTTCTTTCCTAATGATTAAAATACACATTTGAATAGAAAGCCGCGCACATTTTAAATGGCCATCTTTAGTTTAAACAGGTAGACAGACATAAATATGAGGGCTCATGTAATGTGTATGCTCAGTGGCCAACCAAGAGTTAATTATTTTTCCAAGGGATTAAACCTCCACCAAAAATAAACCTTCCATCATCAGAGAGAGCGAGCTTTAAGCCTTTTAATTGCACGATTTATAAACTATGACTTGGAAATGAATCAGAAGTTTTTTTTTTTTTTTCTAAAAACCAAAAGAGTCTTATTCTCTTAATGAGTAAAATTTTTTATGATGTTCTTTTTTTTTATTAATGATATTTAACAACAAAAACAACAACAACAATTCAACTTTTTTTAATATGAAACAAAATTAAATATTTTATTTTTATTGTGAAAATTTTGTGCAGTTAAATTCTATTATGTTCAATATAATAGTAATTATAAAGAAGAAACTTTAAGTTTGGTTCTAACTTTTCTAATAATAAAATGGTGAAATGTTTAAGCAAAAATATCTGATAACGGAGCCTGAGAGGAAGACATATCCGTTTACACTTATATGGAGAGGACGTTATGGCGGGTTCCCATATTCTCAAAAAAATTCCTGAAAGAATCCCCTCTGATCTTAGCACTTTAGTTCCAAACTTGACCACGCGATGGTCGGCTGAGCTACAAATGCTTCCATTCCACATCAGTAAAATATACTTCAAACAATTTCCACGAAAAATTTCACTGATATACTTTTTTAAAGAGCATCTAAAAAATAGTTCATTTATGAATTTTAAACAAAATTATTGCAGTGAATTTTTGAGAAAATCGCAAAAAACTGAAAAAAGTACATCAGTAAAGTACTAGTACTCTTTGGCCGATTTTGATCAAAAGCTTATTTTCAACCCGTGGAAGGGTGCCTAACTTAAATATAAAAGTTCAACCTCGTAGCTTTTTTAGTTCCTGAGATATTTTGTTCACACAGCGTCGCGAAAACCACTTTTTTGATTCAGGGAACCTCAAAACCATCAAAATCTCGACATCGAATTTTTTGACTTGAATCCAATACTTTCTATATATTTCATATCTAAGATAAGAGAAAGTAAAAATCTTGTCTTAATCATATTTCTATCAAAAATTTTGTTTAATCCCTTAGTTTTTTCTGTGTGTCTGGGTTTTAATTTTAAATATGAAGGAAATGAGCTACGGAAGTGAAATTTTATTTTTAAGTTAGGCACCCTCCTAGGGCGTGAACATAAGCTTTAATCAAAATCGGCCAAAGAGTACTAGTACTTTACTAATGTACTTTTTCAATTTTTTTCGATTTTCTCAAAATTCGCTCTAACGATTTTGATTAAAATTCAAAAATCAATTATTTTTTAGATGCTCTTTCAAATGTATATTCTCGTTTTTGCCCTCAAAATTGTTTGAAGCACACTTTACTCTTGTGCTTCATAGGAAAGAGAGTAGAAATGGTAACAAAATATAAATTTTTTCCCATGTTTATAGAATTTGACATCTTAAATTCTAATATATTGGCGGAAACTAAATATATGTCGACACGAAAAATCTCGTGTGTCAAGCACAGAACACAACTTTCGATTACCGAAGGTAAGAGAAAGTTGTGTGCTGTGCGACCAGTCCCACCAGATTTTTTTTAAGTCTTTTAAATTTTATTCATTATTAATGTAAAATATAAAAAAAAAGTTATCTTCTTTTGATGATGCCATCAACGAGCCTGCATATTACCGTATAAAACAGACAGAAAGTTATGGTCTATATTAAAAAAAATTTTCTAAATTGAAATTTTATATGTAGTCTAGAAAATCTTAATGTATTTTACGTAGATTTATATATATATATTGTATATCTTTAAGGATGTAAAGTTATGAAATCATAAAACGTTAAGCGGGCGCGGGCGCCGTTGGTGGTCATACCATCAACGAGCAAGTAGCGATATTTGGAAATTCAAATGTCTAATAAAAAGCAGAATGATAGCCCTTATAAAAAACTATATAATATTTTAGAAAATTTATTGAAACAATTATAATAAATTTTGCCTCCCTCTCTGTTACAGCATTCATTTACTCTCCCTTTGCTCTCTCTCTCTCTCTCTCTCATCGGTCATGCATGATTCAAATTTATTGATGCCATCACTCCTGTCCACTGATAACAAAGTTTGATGACTCTAGCATCAAATCTCTCTCTATATATAATAAATAATGGTGTATTTATAATTGTAATCTTAATATTTATACGGTATATACCAGGAAGGGTTGGCACCCGTACTTTGTAATAAACCCGACTAGAAATTGCTTTGGGAACGCCCAGAGTATACATCTGGACCTCATAGGGTCCCAAGGAGGCATGCCCAATAGGGAAATCCCTATAAGGGCCCAATTAGAACCCAATCGGGAAATCCCCAGGAAAAATATAATAACTTATAGTCAGTTTCTCCCAATTGGGTTCTGTGTGGGACCTAAACGGGAAATCCCAACATTAAAATAAAAACTTATACAAAATATTTGCTGTAGTATCTTATTTGGAATAAATAAAATCCAGTGTTCGCGCATGCGTAGATGATGAGGATTGGAGTCGCGAGGCTCAATAGATGTCATTTCTTACATATAACGCATCACTTAATATTTAAAAATTAGAAATTAGGTTTGTTCGTTTCGCTTGTCATTGCAGTATAATTTACACATTTTGCCCTTCTCTGTTCGTTTCAAGCTTGAACTTTTCTGCATATTTTTCTACCCAGAACCCAATTGCGCGAAAGTGATTATAAGTTATTTTATTTTTCCTGAGAATTTCCCGATTGGGTTATAATTGGGCCCTTATAGGGAATTCCCTATTCGTCATGCCTCCGACCCAATGGAATTGTGCAGGGCGATCACAGCGCCAAAGCTTTAGTAGATGACCACCTTTCAAACTGTCGCCATTTTCTCTCAATCTCCTTGGAAACATAATTAATATCGAAAAAAAAAGCTTGTGATCGTTTGCTGCTATTTTAATTTTAATTTTTTTTTTATTTATGTAATCTTTTAATCTATTTAATTCTTTCAATTATATTCATTAGAAATTTTAGACGTAAGAACGCATTGGCCTGAAGAAGCCTCTTT
This sequence comes from Euborellia annulipes, assembly GCA_023213315.1. Classification (NCBI taxonomy): domain Eukaryota; kingdom Metazoa; phylum Arthropoda; class Insecta; order Dermaptera; family Anisolabididae; genus Euborellia; species Euborellia annulipes. The sequence continues at coordinate 19,568 of JAKCPI010019089.1, read as the reverse complement.
AATTTTGATAAATGAATACAAGGAACATAATATCAACTTTATTTATTAAATGTCCTTTTGAAAGGTAAATAGATAAATTAAAAAAAGATTATAAATTTATAAAATTAATTTATTTATTTTTCACATTTCCAGAGAACTAAAAGAAATTTTTTGCGAAAGGAAAAATATTTTCCCACATGTGATAGCTGATGGTAATACTATAGATATATAGCCAAGGTAAAAAAAATTAATGTGATTTATTTTAGAGATATAAACTTATTTTTACATCCATATCTTTTTAAACAATTTTAGTAACGAATCTCAAGAAATATTGAAATCGACACAAAGAGAAAATGGAATTTTTAAAAAAATTTTAAAGATATGTAATCTTATTCTCAAATTAAAGAAAATTGATATCAAAACAAATATTATTTGATTTATAGAATTATTTGATTTTCCTTTTATTAAGAATTTAATTGAAGCGAAATAGAAATTAATTCACTTTCTTCATCTTGAATTTCCTAATCATCATATGCTAAATCATTTTCAGGCAATGTATTTATTTATTTTTATTTATTTAAGGATCAACTTTATAAAAATGACAACTGAAGGACGGGCCACTTATGGATTTCCCTATGAGGCTAGGGGTTGGGATGCCTCTTTGGGACCTCTTTGGGACTTCCTCATCGGGGCACAAGTGGGATTGCCCAATTAGGGCCAGATTGGCCTTTGCGTGACATCCCTGAGGGATCTTTATGGGGCCACATAGGGATTTCCCTATGAGGCTAGGGGGTTGGGATGCCTCTTTGGGACCTCTTTGGGACTTCCTCATCGGGGCCCAAGTGGGATTGCCCAATTAGGGCCAGATTGGCCTTTGCGTGACATCCCTGAGGGATCTTTATGGGGCCACATAGGGATTTCCCTATGAGGCTAGGGGATGGGGTGCCTCTTTGGGACCTCTTTGGGACTTCCTCATCGGGGCCCAAGTGGGATTGCCCAATTAGGGCCAGATTGGTTTTTGCGTGACATCCCAATGTACGTCCCTAATGGGCAACCCAATGAGGCCCCAATAGGTCTCACATTAAAATTTCTAGTCGGGAAGTACTGTACGTTATTCTACTCAAAGTCAAAATTCGCGTTCCAACAATTTTGTATAAAATTCATAAATGAACTATTTTTTAGATGCTCTATTAGTGAAATTTTTTGAAGTACACTTTACTGATGTGGAAGGATTCGTAGCTCTCAGCGACGCACAGTGGGGTAAACGCGGAAATAAATCAAAAATCTGTTTCTGGAGTTAAATGTTATGGTTTTTTTTTTTTCCTTGAGTAGTCAAAGAATGAAAAACCTATTCGCTTCATCCATAGAAAGAATTTTCTATAACTGATATGATCAAATTTACATGGTGTAAAATTATTGCATTTTGTTTTCAACTTAACTTTCAGCCCGCTGCAGCATGTTTGATTGAAAAGTACGTGCATAATATTGAAACAAAATGGGGTAATTACCCCCCTGAGATTTGAAAAAATACTTTAAAAAAAAAAAATGTTTTTTTAATGTAAAATACTTAAAAATTTGATTTGTATTTATATTCTGGCAAACAAGTATAGAATGCGCCTTTAAATTACCGAAATTAAGAAAAATTGTGTGCTGTGCGACCAGTCACACCAGATTACCCCCCCCCCGAGAAACACCTCTGGATCCGCCACTGCATGAGATTTCAAAGCTTTTTTGACAAAAACGTGTGATTTCTTAGCTTGTTTGGTTTTTTTTTGATAAATATAATTATGTTTCATGTTTTTTGTTCATTTTTAAAACAATTTATATGAATAGAAAATAAGTGGCAGATCCAGTGGTGTATCTCGGGGGGGTAATTTGGAGTGACTCGTCGCACAGCACACATTTTTAAAATACAAATCAAATTTTTAAGTATTAATTTTTAAAATTTTACATTAAAAAAATACATTTTTCAAATCTCAGAGGGGGTTATTACCCCCTTTACCCCCCCCCCCCTCTTTGATCTCAATGTTTTTATAATCCTATAAATCTCAGTACCGTGGAACTAATAGTCTCTGCAATAATGATGGGTAATTACAAGGGTCCGACCGAAACAAGATTTTGAGCCGAAACCGAAACCGAATATTCGGCCTCAATCTTAGTTTCGGCCGAAACCGAAACTTTTTTTTTTTTTTTTTTTTTAAACATTCACACTTTTTCTTTCATTCACACTCACACTCACACACACTTCACACTGTCTTTTCGGCAACTCAGGCCATTTAAGACTTTAGACGATAACCGTTATTTATGAATTTATATATATTAGGGTCCAGGCATTTTTATTTAAGCCATCTGGTATCCAGATGGCTTAAATAAAATCATCGTGACCGCCCGGGGTCTGAACCCGCGACGCTTGGTATATGAGGTTAGCACGCTAACCTCTACACCACGCCCCGTGGGCGAAACCGAAACTGCCCTCGGGGCATGGCGTAGAGGTTAGCGTGCTAACCTCCTATACCAAACGTCGCGGGTTCGGACCCCAGGCAGTCCGATGATTTTATTTAAGCCAATTGGATACCAAATGGCTTAAATAAGGAATGCCTGGACCCCATATATGTATATTTATTAATAACGGATATCGTAAAAGTCTTATATGGCCTGAGTTGCCGAAAAGACTGTGTGAATGTGTGTGTGAGTGTGAGTGTGAATGAGAAAAAAGTGTGAATGTTTAAAAAAAAAAAAAAAAAAAAACTATAAGAATAAAAGACTGCATATTTATCTATAAAGAATCTCAATCCTTTGAGAAAAATAAAATTTCAAAATAGTTTGCCTTCAATCAAAGAGATGCTAATTTCTCATAAATATATTAAATAATAAAATCCATCCCTTTAGACCTAGTTCAGTGCTTGTTAAACTTTTTGAGTCGCGGCCCCATTGGAACTCAAATAAATATCTCACGGCCCCCCCTATTTCTTTTTTTACTTTCTCTTATATATGTTAATATATATAGAGAGAAATGAGATTGTCACAGATGTAACAACCTTTGTAATCTTAGCTGAATTGTACCTGAAGAAGGCTACAGAATGAGTTGCCGAATATTTACAAATAAACCGAAAATCAAATTGTTGAAAAACAAATAAGGTGTTGGTTACCTGCAACATTGACGGTGATGCTGTTAGTGAGGCCTCTGGGCGTAGCGCATGTATACACCCCAGAGTCTTGGGCCTTGGTATAATAGATGCTCAATCGATATTTCCAGTCTCGTTCCTCGGCGGCAATTGCCCAACCTTTAACAATAAACAACAACACACGCCTCTGTTAGCGGAAAAATTGCTAAACCAAACAAAAAAAAAAAACAAAAACATTAAACATTTGCTTTTTTTTTCTTCTTCATTAATCAAAGTTTTAAAAAAGAAAAAAAGAAAAGAAAAGAAACCGAAACTTGAATTTCCTATAAAAAATTAATATATTTTTTTTTTTTTTTTTTGAAATTTTTTCCGCCCTGCGGAAAATTTCATTTTTAAATTAAATTTAAATTAAATTTTTTTTTCCGCACCTTTTTCGCTTTTGCAAATCATTTGACCTTATTTTTTGCATGCGAATCTCATCCCATCTTGTCAGACTCAGGTTTCGCCCGGCCGAAAGTTTCTGCTACTTCTTGGCCGAAACCAAGATTTTTGGCCAAAACTGGCCGAAACCGTAACCGAAACCGAATATTCGGTCGGTTCCTAGTAATTACACTATGCATTTTATCATACTGAATCGATTGAGACCAACAGCAAGTTGATAGTAGGATCATCCGTTAAAAAGATATTGAATTTTTTCCGCTTTTTGGCCATTTTGCCCCACTGTGCTCCATCTATGAATAATCGCGTGGCCAAGTTCGGAACTAAAGTGCTAAGAGCAACTAAATATATCTCGACACAAAAAATCTGGTGTGACCAGCACGGTGCACAACTTTCTCTTACCGAAGGGTATTTGGTATCCAAATGGCTTAAATAAAATCATCGGACTGCCTGGGATCCAAACCCGCGACCCTTGGTATACAAGGCAGGCGCGTTACCAACTACGCCAAGCCAGAGGGTGATTTTTATGCTTTAATTTAAGAAGGGATAGTTAATAATAACTGAAAAAAAAAGGTTTATACGTATAGTTTCTTCTGGAGGAATATTTATCTCCTCTCTGATGATTAAACAAATACTCTCTCGTTATCTCACTCGGAAACAAATATTATTCCATAAAAGTGGATGTATACGTATTTATTTATTTATTATTATTTTTTTTTTTTTTAATTAAATAACAAAATTCAATTGATAAAATCACACTTGGAAAGAGTTGAGTGAGAGAAACAAATTCATGTCGTTGACATTTCAATCTCAATCCCTTTTTTTTTTTTTTTTAGGGTTAAATAATTTTTTATAAATTAATTCAACTTTTTTTTTTCATAAACGTACAATAGAAACCATGAATTTTTTTTTAAACATTTATTCCGGATCTTTTGTTATATATAGTAAACAAGTAGACGGTATAATCGATTTCATCTAAATTTGATTGAATATTAAAGTAAATCGTTTATGTGTGAATATCTGTAGGCACGATTTCAACTGAATGATTGGCTTTAAATGAATTTTATTATATTAAAAAAAAAATAATAATAATAATAATGACGTTAAAAAGATGGAGAATTTTTTTTTTTTTTAAGTGAAACTTTTATTTGATAACCTCAAATTTTTTCGCTCTTCTATCAGTATGTCGCGTTACAAGCGTCACGCTTAAAGTGATGACGTCACGAGCCGTCACAACAAAAAAGGAAAAGTTGAAATTTAATATATATGGCGAATTATAAAAAAATAATTGTGAGATTTAATTATTCAATTTTTAAATTGATAAAATATAATTTTTTAAATAATTAAAAATGATTCAAATCTTCGATTACTAAATATATATTGTTCTCAGTTTTTAACATGTGTGTATTGATTTCCCATTTTCCAATTATTGAGTTTTTTTTTTATAAAAAAACATTCACACTTTTCTCATTCACACTCACACTCACACACACTTCACACAGTCTTTTCGGCAACTCAGGCCATTTAAGACTTTAAACGATATATATATATATAACGATATATATTGATTAATTTATATATATAGGGGTCCAGGCATTCTTATTTAAGCCATTTGGTATCCAATTGGCAAATAAAATCATCGGACTGCCTGGGGTCCGAACCCGCGACGTTTGGTATATGAGGTTAGCACGCTAACCTCTCGCCATCCCCGAGGGCCAATTATTAAGTTAAGATTAAAAACACGATTTTAATTCCCTTAATTGAATAATTTTCTGAAAATTTTCAGTTAAACGCCTACGATCCGAAAAAAAGTTTCACTTGCATCGTGGTTTCATAAAACCACACAATGATTTTTTTTAACTCGACCTGCTCCCCTTTGATCGAGAGGTTAGATGTGTTAATAAATGTCAATTTTGATAATGGTGTAGGGGATAGCGTGCTAGCCTCGTGTACCAAAAGTCGCGGGTTTGGACCCCAGGCAGTCCGATGATTTTATTTAAACCATTTGGATACCAAATGGCTTAAATAAGAATGCCTGAACCCCAAATATGTATATATTAATCAATAAATATATCGTCAAAGTCTTATATGGCCAATGTTGCCGAAAATACTGTGTGCATGTGTGTGTGTGTGTGTGTGTAAGTGTGAATGGGAAAAAAGTGTGAGTGTTAAAAAAAATAATAATAATAATTTTCTTTTCATAATGAAAGGCGAGGCGGGCTCGAACCAGCTGACGGGGGGTTCAGAGGGGGGCGGTAAAGTAAAATTATTTTTATAATTTTTTTTGTTTTTTTCAATCACTCTTCATCCTTTCTCTAAATGGCGATGACAAGCGGATAGTCTTTTATATACCAAATATCCTTCTGCTTGGTATATTTGCCGATTTTCTAACCAATTAACCGTGTGCTTGGCAAGGCGGATAGATGTTTGTTGTGCTTTTCCAATCAATCAATCAATCAATAGCATGGGAGATGCCGTTGATGGTCACTCCCACGATGAAAGTGGGGGAGGGGCGGAATTGTGGGATGAAAAAAAAAAAAAATAACAGCTTATTCATCGATGATTCCTCTTGAGACACAGAGAAAGAGAAGTTAATTAAAATTGCGATTATAGATAATTTCATCTGATCTGATTCTATTAAAAATAAAAAGCATGTCAATTCTTTAACCACTTTGTATTTTAACGATTTATGTCCAATTGCATCGTTTGACATTTAAGCCTCTCTTAACTAAGGGTACTTAAATTAAAGAGAGTCTTAAATGGACCCTGTTACGCATTAGTGTGTCAAGTGCCAGGTACAGAGTTTTGAGAAAATTAACATTAAAGTTTTTCTGATTTAAATTGTTTTTATTAGATTATATATCAATTTTTTTTGTCAATTGTGCAAGTAAATACTGTAATTATGGCAGATATTCATAAATTATTTCTAAAAATACGACTAATTTAGAGAATAAACAATAAAATTATTATTGCAAAATTCTCCAAGTCATATTATATTATTTGCAAAAATGCTTCAAAGTCTCTTGACACATGATTGCAAATTAATCTATATATATGGTACCCCACACAGCACGGAATATTGCAATCTTGCTCAATGTTGACAATATTGCGGCAACATTGATGCAATATTGCAGCTCAAACAGCAATATTGCTAGTTTGGAATATTGCCGCTGCAATGTTGCCAAGATTCGCAATGTTTCTGCAACATTGCTGCAATATTTTGTGCTGTTGGGGACTGTATATTAATAAAAAAAATAATTTTAGGTTTATAATTCAAAAATTAAAACGGAGATATTATTAAAGTTCTTTTATGGTTATATTTAATGCTAGTAGCTTAGAAATCAAAATTACATTAATCAATTTTAAATAGTATTAATGTTTTAAAATTAAATACAAAGTGATAACAAAATTTTCTCCTCAATTAATTCCTGAATGGAAGTGAACATGGCAACAGTAAATCAAAGTTATAATAAAATCGACTTAATATTATTTATTTTGTTGTCTTTTCGAAATCGCATTGATCCTCATCTTCATTATCAGGAATAATATCAAATTAAGTACTACGAAACAACGTGTTAGGCACATAAATCATTTTTGCAAAATGAAAATTCTGCATTGAAATATTGTAAAATTAATTTTAAGCTTTTACATTAAATATAAATTTTTTTAGGACATATTTCATAAAAAATATTATTAATTATAGCATTTGAAACAATATTCAGTGCTTATCTCAATTTTGAATTTTTTTTGGTGCTTGACACACTAATGCGTAACAGCGTCCAAATAGCATGTTCGTTTGTACCGCAATATTTTATCCATAAGTGATCTGACCAGTGTAGACCCTATTAAGGTGCGCGTCTCGGGGTGCTAATTTTGGGACTTTCCAGCTGCCACAATTTTGAAGCTATCGACCTCAAATTTTTTTTAAATTAAAGCTATTTAAAATATCTACAACTTATAGAAGCCCTTTTTTTGATTTTCAAAAAAAAAAAAAAATTTTTAGATTAATTGCATTAAATAAAAGATATTAAAAAAAGGAGCTCTATAAGTTGTAGATAATTAAATTAGTAATCATTGTGTTAAAGAATAATTAATCTTTTGCCTTTAATTAATTAGCTGGAAAGTCTAGAATTAAATGGAACAAGTTACGTGTATTCTAATGGGGGAACACTAACGCCATCTCTTGCCGCCTCGATTCAATCGTGCTTTAACGGTTTTTCGAGACGCGCACCTTAAAAGAGACGGAACTAGGGGGGGGAGAGGGAATGTCATCCATCTCGGATAAATGATTTTAGACTTCGATCGTTTGTCACACCATATTTTTTGCGTAAACATATGGTTAGAGAAGAATTTGTATTAGTTAATAGGATTGTTTGAAAAAAAAAAATTGATGTAAATAGGACATTCCAATTAATTATTTGAAAAAACAAAAAAAAAAATTAGTGAAGGGGGACTTGATCCCCTCCAACTCAATTCTATTTTATTTATTTATTCAAGTGTTATGAAATTAGTTTGCAAATAATTTGGAAAAATAAAAATAAAATTGGGGGTGGCTTTCAAAGTGGTTTTTGAAATTTTTGAAATGACATGTCAGAAATATTAATATAAACAAGTGCTTTTTAAAATAAATTAATTATCTCGTGACATTTTAATCTAATTTTTTTTTTTCTAAAAATTTCAAGTGTTTCTAAAATTAGAGACGCCTGGACTCTCCTCAACATCCTCTATAAGGGTGTAAATCCTGAAAGAGAGATATACCAGTATAGTAGGGCCATATATATAATATTATTATTATTAAAAAGACAAATGCCGGGTTGCAAGTGCGCATTTAACGGTTCGTTAAACGCTTTTGTTGGTTTAAACCTTCCGCTAAATAATTTTGGGTTGCAAGGGGGGGGGGGGGTAAACCGGTTTACCGGTAAAAAAGTTAAAAAATTTTTGTAAATAACAACGAAAAAACCATCAAAAACCCTAAAATTCATTAATTTTTTTTTAATGAGAAAAAAATTCTATTTTTTTTTTGGGTAAAAATTTTGGGTTTAGGAGAAAAAAAAAAAAAAAACGTTAAAAAATCTAAAAAAAAAAAAAAAGTATTTTTTTTTTTTAGGAAAAAGAAAAATTTTCGTAAAAAAAAAAAAAAATGGGGGCGGCAGCGGTGGTTCGGGGGGCAGGAAGTAAATTTTTTTCTTCCTGAAAAAAAAAACAGTTTTTTTTAATAAAGGGGGGAAAGAAAAACCCACTCCAATCCAGCCCTAGTTGCAAGAACGTATTTAAAGATGATTGGTTCGTAAAAGCTGTCTTTAAACTAAAGGTTGAAATTCGGAGCTTTAAACTATAAAGTATCCACTAACCTGATTTGTTTCATTGAAATAAATAAGAATTTGGTGACTATATTATCACGCGCGAGGGGTAAGATAGAAATACATTAATTTAATTGAGTTTTCTTTTCTGAAACGTATTAAGCGATATTATTAATTATTATAGATATTTTTTTAATAACATTCACACTCTTTTTTTCTCCCCACCCCCCCCCCCCCCCCCATCCCCCCCTTCTTTCCCACCCCCTCCCTGCATATAGATTTTTAAGAAAACATGAGGAGAAAAGATATATATATGTGTGGTTCAGGCGTCTTTATATAAGCCATGTGGTATCAAAAAGGTGAAAAAAACAACCGGGGGGCCCGGGGGCCGAACCCGCGACGTTTGGTATAGGAGGTAGGCACGCTACCTTATAGATATTCATCTGACGAAGAGAAAAAGTGAGGTTATAGTATATTCCCATTTTCTTTATCATTTAACATCTGACAGTCAGAGCAACCAACGTATTTATTATTTTTATTTTACGATATTTAAATATTTAAACATTTTTTGTTTTGTAACCTGATATTAACAATTAAAATTTAAAGAATACAAATATAATTACTATTTTTATTTCTTTTATAATTTTGGTACTATTATAAATTATACAATTTGACAATGCGCCCTTGCGGTCAAATGGCCAACTACATAGAAAGCTGTCATTTTCGGTGGCCCAATTGTTTTGCACCTATCTATATATCTTAACAGTGGGGAATAGTTAACGGTTCCTTTAAAGTTGCTTTAGCAACAGCCTATAATTTTAAACCCCCAAGCGATGTTTACTAACAGACTTTTAAATATTTACAGAACTGTTTTCTTGCAACCCAGCAACAGTCTGTTTTATTTATTGAATCAGAAGAACACCGTAACTACTTGACGGATTTCCATGAATTTTTTTTTTTTTTTTAATAGATGAATCTTTGAGGGCTTTTTAGGCTTTCATTAATTCAGATTAATTCAGCTTCCCACCCTCCTTTCAAAAGATTTCTAAAAATCTAGGATTTTCCCATTGGTTTCTTATGAAAAATTAAAGTTGATTAATTAAATAATTAATTTTTTCAAATTAAAAATAATAAAAATATAATTAAATTTTATTTTCCCGTAGCAGGCGGGATTAAAATTAAAGAAAAATAATATCTAGCTTATAGTTTATGAAATAGCTTGATTTATATCACAAATCACAACTAATTTAACAACGAATATATATTCTTGTTTCCAGCCAGTTGATAAGAAAAGTTTTTTTTTTTTTTTTTTTGTGTTTCTTGGCATGTGGACATCGCTACATTAAGAATATGTTCTTGAACAACAGACGGTGTAGGAAACAAAAGCATTGCGTTAATATTCCACAAGATATGTCTTAATGAATAGAATTTATCTTAAGAATAATTTATTATCTCATAATTCTATTAAAATAATGATGACGAAAGGGAATTTTAAGGAACATTAATACGGGTAACTTTATAGTTGATAAGAACTCTTGCTGAAAACGCAAGTGGGAAAAACAATAAAGGTAATGAAATCTATTCTCTTTGATTTATTTAACTCTTTTTACCTATATATATATAATATATATATGTAGAGAGTGAGAAAGTATTTTGATGGAAATACACGTTTGGAATCCTGGTGACCAAAATAAAGTATGAAGGAATCGAGCTACGAGGTTGAAATCTTATATTTAAGTTAGATGCCTCACTGAGGCGTGAAAATAAGATTTTGATCAAAATCGGCATAAGAGTACTAGTACTTTACTGATGTACTTTTTCAGTTTTTTTTCGATTTTCTCTAAGGATTTTGATTAAAATTCATAAATCAATTCATTTCTAGTTGCTCTTTAAAATGTATATTCTCATTTTGTCCTTGAAATCTTTTGAAGCATACTTTACTTTTGTGCTTTATAGGAAAGATAGGAGAAATAGTTGTTATGGTAAAAAAATATAAATATCTTTTTGTATTTATTTTTTTTTTAAACACTCACACTTTTTTCTCATTCACACTCACACTCACACACCCATTCACACAGTCTTTTCGGCAACTTAGGCCATTTAAGACTTTGACGATAACCGTTATTTTTTATTTATTTATTTATTTATACTCAAAATTACAAAAATTAAATATTATATACAATAATAACAAGTATTTATTTAAAGACTTGGTCTTTATCAAACCGTCCGCCTTGGAGATAGAGGAAGATAACCGTTATCATTTATAATAGGGGTAATTGGGATCTTGTGTTTTGTCCTAAATGTTCCTAAATGTCCTAAATCGTAAACAGTTTAGCCAAAAAGTTAGCAAACGAACCAAAAATAAATTTGTCGTATTTGTCGTATGTTGTAAATTCATTTGTTTATAACAAATGAATTTACAACATACGACACCGATATAACAGACCTGTGGCCGTCCTAAGTCCTATTTAGCAATAGGAGTGGTAAATGTCCTATGTCGTATACTGAAACAAGACATATGAAACTTAAGACGATAGTACGTCCTATATACAAGATCACGAATACCCCTAATATCTATTGGGGTCCAGGTATTTCTATTTAAGCCATTTGGTATCCAAATTCCTTAAATAAAATCATCGGACTGCCTGGGGTCCGAACCCGCGACTTTCGGTATAGAAGATAGGCACGCTACCAACTAAACCAAGCCCGTAGGCTTCTGTGTTTATAAATTTTACAACTTAAATTCTAATATATCGGCGTAAACTAAATAGGGTGTCCCAAAATTTACGCAAGATCTGAATTTGCCGCCATTTGTGCAGTAAAATTTTGGCAACCCTTGAAAATAAAAAAAATTAAAAGCTGACAGTCTAGGGTTAGTAAAAATGGAGCGTTACACGGCAGAACAACGTGTTTTCATTGTCCAAGAATATCTCAAAAATAATGAAAGTTTGAAGGCCACAGTTCGAAAATTTCGTACAAAATACGGTCGGGAATATTAATTTAACTTCGTCAACTGTGAAGAGAGTAATTGAAAGATTCAGGAAAACTGGATCTACTGGTGATGCTAAACAAACTGGTCGTCCAAAAACAAGCCGTTCAGATGTCAATATCAAAGCAGTGCTTGACAGTGTTGGTGAAAACCCAAGAACATCTTATTCGACGGCGTGGACAAGAACTGTAAATTTCAAGAAGCTCTCTACAGCGCATACTCACCGAAGATCTGCGTCTCCATGCCTATAAAGTTCAATTAACATAACCCTATTCTGTGTACTTTATGATTCATTAAAAAAATAATAATTTAAAGAAAAATAAATGTGTTTTATATTTAATTCAAATCTTGCCTAAATTTTGAGACACTCCTGTCGACCCAAAAATATGATGTGACAAGCACAGAACACAACTTACTGTGCGACTAATCACAACAGATTTTTTCGTTGTACTCTCCCTATAATTGGGAAGCCCCTTTGGGGGTTTGAGCATGTTAAATATTCATATAATATCCCCTTGATATTTTATATATTGAGAAAAAATGCAAAGTCCTCTACGCTTAATACATATAATAATCGTTTAATTATTTTATGTGGGATAATTTTGAGCTATTCTGGAGAAAAGTTTAATGAACAGGGAAATCCAAGTCTCTAAGCAGCAATTACAATAAATTTCCACGATTGATTGGGTAAAGTTAAAAATTCATAAAAAAAGTTTTTTTTTTTTATTGAAATTCAAATAATAATTTCATCAATCATAAAAAAAAAAAAACATTTAAAATTCATGAAGATTAAATTCACTTAAATCACTTCTTCTCATTAGTTATAGTAGATATATAATATATTATAAAAAAAAAAAAGTAAAAATGTGCACGTTCTCTCTCAAAAGTTGTTAAAATAAATGACGCTTTAAAATTTTAATGAGTGAACTGAAAAATGACTGGCCATTAACTAAAAAATCGTTTCCTAAAATTTTAATCTAAAATTTATTGCGAAAAAAAGAGGATGCGAGGAAATCTAACTAATTAGAAGAGAGTAACTCTCAAATTAAATTAAGACTTCTTTCTCTCTCAATGAGATTTAAAAAAAAACGCTAATAAATAAATAAAGGCTTTTTTTTTTTCTTTTTTTTTAATATGCATCCTTTGAGTGAATAAAGAGCTTGGATGTAATTATCTAAATAATTAATTAACCTAGGAAGAGAGATAGAAAGAAAATCATCAAAGTAGAAGAGGAAACACATGTTACAGTGCCAAAAAAGAGGAAAAAAATATCCATTCAAAAAGATGCCCTTTAGTATATATATCCCAGCACTTCCACATATACCTTATATATCCCAGCACCTCCACCACAAACCATTAGAGCATTTCTAAATGGAAAAAGAAAACAAATATGGCGTAACTGAACGCACTGGCATTCTATGAGTGAATAAAGAGCTTAGATATAATTAGCTAAATAATTAATTAACCAGAAATCATCAAAGTAGAAGAGGGGATACATGTTACAGTGCCAAAAAAATATCCATTCAAAAAGATGCACTTTACATAGTATATATATCCCAGCACCTCCACCACAAACCATTAGAGCATTTCTAAATGGCAAAAGAAACAAAATATGGCTTGACTGAAAGCACTAGCATTCTATGCGTGAATAAAGAGCTTGGATATAATTAGCTAATTAATTAATTAACCAGAAATCATAAAAGTAGAAGAGGGGATACACATGTTACAGTGCCAAAAAAAATATTCATTCAAAAAGATGCCCTTTGCATAGTAAATATATCCCAGCACCTCCACATATACCCTATATATCCCAGCACATCCACATGTAGATTATATTACGCAGCACCTTGACCACAAACCATTAGAGCATTTCTAAATGGCAAAAGAAAACCTCCACATATTGCATATATATATCCCAGCACCTCCACATACAGCACATATATCTCAGCACTTCTACATACAGCCTATATGTCCCAGCACCTCCACCATAAACCATTAGAGAATTTCTAAATGGCAAAAGAAAAAATCTGGTGTGACTGAGCGCACTGACATATTTAGTAGAATTATTATTTTATAGCGTTGGGTGAAAAAAAAATAACTTTAAACATTCCAGAGGGAAGTAAAATTAATTTCTTTAATATTAAAAAAAAAAAATGAATAAATAAGAACGAGGGCCTGATGGCGGAAAAAGACAACTCTATACATTTTTCTTTGAATCATTTCTCTTCTTTTTCTTCTTCTCTCCTCGCCTTGTCCCGCGATCCGGGACCCTTTCCCTCCAACCCTATCATAAGTTTTTACGACCGGAAGAAATACGACAGGCCGGCCCGTCGCACGGTCTGACGCTTGTTGAAAATAGGAAGGAAGAGACAGACATTTGAATAACTGAAAGACTGCCTGTCCCAGCTCGCGCAGCTCGTGGTCGCCATCCACATACCCACAAGATGTGGGCCCCTGAATCATTTCTATCATGTCTTAAATAATTAAAATCCACAAAAAGAAGAAGAAGAAGAAGACAATCTTCTCTCGTTTTCTTTTTCTAAAAATAATTTGCCTAAATGAGCAAACAATTAAAACAGGCAAGCAAGGAAACTCCTCTGATAAACTTTCACTGGGTAAAAGTAAAGTTATTTGCTTTTAAACAAGTCTCGGGTGTGTATTATTAATAATAAACTTAAGTGAATATTATATAATATAATAATGAGAATTATAGAAGCGATTGTATTCAGAGAGAGAGAGAGAGAGAGAGTAGAGCACCCTCTTCTGAAGATTAATTGAGCTGAAAAACAATTGCAAGATGATTAATAATATGACAAACAACATTGAGATGAAAGAAATTGGCAACTCTCTCTCTTTGGGTATTTTATAATAAACAATTTAATGAGAATTTAATTTAATAAATACTTGATTTAATATCATTTCTAAATAAATGGAGATCTTTTAAAGAGGGAATAAAAAAGTTATTTGTTTAATTAAATAAGATAGTGGCCGCGCTGCCCGCCAAGGGCTACGCCCCCTGGACCCCTTCCAGCTGGCTAGGACGCCTGCGGCAGACCCTCGCCGTTTTTTGATCAAGCGCCACAATTTTTCAGTCAACTCGTTTAAAGCAATTAATAATAAAAATGCATTTCTGACTTATTAAATAATAACACTTAAAAGAATCTATACAGTATATATTAGCGGAGTGACAGTCTGTCTGTCATGATCCAGAGTCCCATCCATGGGCGAATGCATGGGGGGGGTTAAGGGGTAGGGGCACCCCCCATGCCAGATATCTAAGGAAAAAAAATAAAAATTCAATTATATAACAATTTTTATTATTTTTCATTTGAGACCTTTAATTATTTTATTTAATTAATTTTAATTGACATTAATTTTACTTTCTCTTACCTCTATATTTGTTAATATATATAGAGAAGAGAAAGTATTTTTTTTTTTTTTAACATTCACAGTCTTTTCGGCAACTTAGGCCATTTAAGACTTTAAACGATACCCGTTATTGATTAATGCACATATTGGGGGTCCAGGCATTTCTATTACACCCCCCTGGAGCGCGAAAATAAGCTTTTAATCAAAATCGGCCAAAGAGTACTAGTACTTTACTGATGCACTTTTTTAGATTTTCTCAAAATTCGCTCTAACGTACATACATATACAGTCATACACAAAACAATGGAAAAAAAATAAAAATTTTTAGCTATAAAATATATTAAAACTAGTCGCAAAGCCCGCCTTCGGATGTAGTATTTCAGATTTTTCAAATTCACTTTCCAACTCTGCCTTCCAATTAGAGCCAATGTTAAATTCCCATATGGGGATTTGTATGTTAATTTCGATTCAAAAGGGGAGAACTTTTTACACATTTTAAAAAAAATTTTCCAATTCTTATGAAATTTTGTATTTATTTAGGATTCTATATTGTGTATAAAATGTCCAAATATGAGATTAAGATTTTGAAAAATAACCATAGTTTATTTCAAGGAGTCAACATTTAAAATGCAAGTTTGAAACTAACCCAGCTAGCAGAGACCCGTCAAAATGACGTCGGAAACTGGTCAGAGATGACCAGAAATGACGTTATGTTTGACGACAAAATGACCTAAAAATCACGGACTAATGTCACAGACCGATGACGACATTTTGAAACGTCAAAAAAACGTGATTCCGTGACTTTTTTTTGACCTTTTTATAATCTGATGGATAAATAAAATGAGAAACAAACTCACATATAAAATTAAATTGTATTAATAATAATATAATTATAAAACACATTATTTTAGCAAATAACAGTTAAATACATCTCTTCTCTATCCATATAAATGACAAAAATAGGAAAGTTGAAATTTAATATATATATGAGTAATTATAAAATAATAATTGAGAGATTTAATTATTCAATTTTTAATTTTAATTAGTACCTATATCGATATTTTATTTTAATACTTTTGTAAAAACGCGATTTTCTATACACTATTATATAAAAGACAATGTTACAGACTATAGCCATTACAGGATCATCATTAGTTATAAATTCAACAGCAATAAAAGACATGACTTCATTAACTGCCACCATAGATAATAGACTGTCACTAACTGAACCGGTACGATCCTTTGTGTGTGCTAACAGTTGCGCATGCGCGAAATGCATGTGCATGCGCGAAATGTGTGTGCATGCGTATTAAAATAAAAATATGGAGGTAAGAGAAAGTAATAATAAGTGTCGTGATCGGTACCTGATCGGTACGTCTTTATAATGTGATATTTTGCACGTTTTAAAGACGTTACAAAAAGACGTTTTATTTTAGGTTTTAATTAGTCATTTGACGTCTTTTGACCAGTTATGACCAATTTCGGACGTCATTTTGACGAGGTTCTGCTAGCTGGGAAGGTGCTATGGGAAACTAAATATATCTCGACACAAAAAATCTGGTGTGACCAGCACGGTGCACAACTTTCTCTTACCGAAGAAAGTTGTGTGCTGTGCTTCCAGTCCCAACAGATTTTTTATTTTCTTGATATTTTTATTAATTTGTAAAATAAGTCTTTAAACTTTTTAGCCAGCCTGTATAACAGCTAAGCTAGCATCTACGAGTATATATAATATTAGCTAAGAAGGAGAATGTTCTAATCTACATAAAATGTTTATTTTAATTAATTTTTAGCTATAATTAAGTCACGTAGAGGAAATGCAAGCAGGAAAAGAGAAGAGAAGGAGGAGGGTGTTTTAAAACTTGGTGCCATCAGGGACATTCTCTAAAAAAAAAAGAAAAAAGTTATATTATTACTTGCAGCGAGTAAATAGATTACTACTAGGGGGGGGGGGGGAGGATTTTATTGTCTTCATTTGTGTATACTCTACTTGTGTTTAGTTACTTAACACACAGCAGATTTTTGCTTTCTCTTTTAATCAAAATCGGCCAAAGGCTGGTTGCACACACACCGATTTCTGGATGGCCGGTATAAAATCGGCCGATATTTTATCGGTAGCAGGTGCTTGCAGACTCAGCGGATTTTTACCGGTCAAACAATCAGTTGCTTAAGTTAAAACGTGGTAACTACAATTTCACTGAGCAGTCGAGACTGGAATGGTCGGTGAAAAATCGGTGAGTGTGCAAGCGGGTATTTAGTCACGTACGCCACTAATTCCCGGTACTGCCGGCGATACAGTGGCAGTGGCCGGCTGCTGACCGGTATTTTACCGGCGACGATCACCGGTCGGCGTGTGTGCAACGTCCCGTTCCCACATGTGGTTCACTATTGGAATTTGGACGACCGGCATAAAATCGGCCGTCCAAAATCGGTGTGTGATGGCAACCAGCCTAAGAGTACTAGTACTTTACTTATGAACTTTTTCTCTCTTTTTTAGTTCAATTTAAATAAAATAATTTTTTTTTCCAAGTTTTTTTTTTTATTATATTTTTATTTTAAACTTTTTATTATTTTTTTTGCCCGGGAGCCGTGGCTCAGTGAGAAGACATTAGCTTTTCGCACCGGAGTCCCGGGTTCGCTTCCCGTACCAAGCGAGAAAAATTTATTTCATTTGATTTGACTACAAATCAATTGAAATAAATAGGGATGGGGTCTAACTGGCCTTAGATGCCGAAAAAGACATTAAAAAAAAAAGTATTTTTTTTATAGATAGAGTATTAAAAAATCTGGTGTGGCACATCACACAACTTTCTATTACCTTCTGTATTCGAAAGTTGTGTTCTGTACTTGTCACACCAGATTTTTTTGTTTCGAGATATATTTATTTTCCCACAGTACGGTTCATTTGAATTTGAAAAATTTTAAAACCATTTGTTTATATTTTGTTTGTTGTTTGGGGCTGTAGTTTGCAAACTGTACGCAATTCAATATGCAAAATTTTTATTTTTTTTTATAACGTTTATTATTAAATCGGGCTTGAGTAACGGCGAGACGAGGGGAAATGGCGCGTGCACCTCCCCTCCAGGCATTGTCTCGCCGGCTATTTTTGGAAATAACTATTAAAAACATTCTAATATCTCCATCGCAAATCTAAATAAAGTGATTCATTAGACCCAGAGAGAATCATTTCACTTGTTGTTAAGTAACAATAAATAATGCTCTCTCTTGAATGGGAGAGACAAATAAATAATAGTAAAAAACCTATAGTATTTATTCTTTAATTATTTTATGGCTCTCTTTTCAATATCCCTTAGATCTCACTCTATTTCAAAAAAAAATCTGGTGTGACTGGTCGCACAGCACACAACTTTCTCTTACCTCTGGTAATCGAAAATGGTGTTCTGTGCTTTCACACCAGATTTTTTTTGTCGAAATATATTTAGTTTCCGCCGATATATTAGAATTCAAGATGTAAAATTTATAAGCCCTCGGGGCTTGGTGTAGAGGTTAGCGTACTAACCTCATATACCGAACGTCGCGGGTTCGGACCCCAGGCAGTCCGATGATTTTATTTAAGCCAATTGGATACCAGATGGCTTAAATAAGAATGCCTGGGCCCCATATATGTATGTAGGGTTTTCAAAATACCAAAGTTGGTGGCCCTACGGCTGTCATCTCCCGGCATGCACCACGGCACGCATACTACGACGGTTGACGACGACGCCACAGACACGAATACGATTGCACGCCATATCCACGTTTTGCTCAACGCTCTTACGATTTTCCTACGATTATCTACGTTTTCACGATCTCATCCACGTTATTATTTTGTTTATTTACGATTGTTCTGTTCTCATTTAAATAATTCAACCAGTATTGTTTTATATTCAGTTTTTATTTACTTTAATTAAATCTCATTATTAGAGACCGGACAAAAAAGCATAAAAAAATGAAAAAAAGTGCTTAAAAAAGAGGATAAAAAGTTGTTAAATAAGCATATAAGTTGAAAAAAGCATCTAATAAGCAATTTTTACTCATACCAATGGCGTATACAAATTTTTTTTTAAAGAAACTAAATTTATTCCGCCCCACCCTGCGAAATTTTTTTTTTTTGCGGAACCAAATTTTTTCACCCTTCTGAAAAAATTTTTACAGGGCTATATTTTTTTCACACTGCGGGATTTTTGGAAATTTTTTTTTTTTTGGGATGGCGCCCCCCCCCTTATATACGTCCCTGGTGTATGCGTGTGCAATGGAAAAAATTTTTTTGAAAAAAAAAAAAAAAAAAAAAAAAATTATAAATATTCGTAAAATAAGTTCAAATAAGCACGAAAGGGAAAAAAGCACGAAAACTCAAAAAAGCATAAA
>JAKCPI010019088.1:0-16361 GCA_023213315.1 Euborellia annulipes | reverse complement strand
CGCTGATGTTATTAGTTTACTTTTTAACACCCAAATTTAAATTTTAAATTTAATTTAATTTTATTAATTTAAATTAAATTTTAACGTCTGTTTATAGAGTATGCCTATAGACCTGAATGAGAAAGATAAAAAAAAAAAAAAAATCCCATTTAATAGATTTTCTTTCCTAATGATTAAAATACACATTTGAATAGAAAGCCGCGCACATTTTAAATGGCCATCTTTAGTTTAAACAGGTAGACAGACATAAATATGAGGGCTCATGTAATGTGTATGCTCAGTGGCCAACCAAGAGTTAATTATTTTTCCAAGGGATTAAACCTCCACCAAAAATAAACCTTCCATCATCAGAGAGGCGAGCTTTAAGCCTTTTAATTGCACGATTTATAAACTATGACTTGGAAATGAATCAGAAGTTTTTTTTTTTTTTCTAAAAACCAAAAAGAGTCTTATTCTCTTAATGAGTAAAATTTTTTATGATGTTCTTTTTTTTTTTTATTAATGATATTTAACAACAAAAACAACAACAACAATTCAACTTTTTTTAATATGAAACAAAATTAAATATTTTATTTTTATTGTGAAAATTTTGTGCAGTTAAATTCTATTATGTTCAATATAATAGTAATTATAAAGAAGAAACTTTAAGTTTGGTTCTAACTTTTCTAATAATAAAATGGTGAAATGTTTAAGCAAAAATATCTGATAACGGAGCCTGAGAGGAAGACATATCCGTTTACACTTATATGGAGAGGACGTTATGGCGGGTTCCCATATTCTCAAAAAATTCCTGAAAGAATCCCTCTGATCTTAGCACTTTAGTTCCAAACTTGACCACGCGATGGTTCATAGATGGTGCTGAGCCACAAATGCTTCCATCCACATCAGTAAAATGTACTTCAAACAATTTCCACGAAAAATTTCACTGACATACTTTTTAAAGAGCATCTAAAAAATAGTTCATTTATGAATTTTAAACAAAATTATTGCAGTGAATTTTGAGAAAATCGCAAAAAACTGAAAAAGTACATTAGTAAAGTACTAGTACTTTTTGGCCGATTTTGTTCAAAAAGCTTATTTTCACCCCTTCGAAGGGTGCTTAACTTAAATATAAAAGTTCAACCTCGTAGCTTTTTTAGTTCCTGAGATATTTTGTTCACACACAGCCAGTCGCGAAAACCACTTTTTGATCCAGGGAACCTCAAAACCATCAAAATCTCGACATCGAATTTTTGACATGAATCCAATACTTTCTATATATTTCATATCTAAGATAAGAGAAAGTAAAAATCTTGTCTTAATCATATTTCTATCAAAAATTTTGTTTAATCCCTTAGTTTTTTCTGTGTGTCTGGGTTTAATTTTAAATATGAAGGAAATGAGCTACGGAAGTGAAATTTTATATTTAAGTTAGGCACCCTCCTAGGGCGTGAACATAAGCTTTTAATCAAAATCGGCCAAAGAGTACTAGTACTTTACTAATGTACTTTTTCAGTTTTTTCGATTTCCTCAAAATTCGCTCTAACGATTTTGATTAAAATTCAAAAATCAATTATGTTTTAGATGCTCTTTCAAATGTATATTCTCGTTTTGCCCTCAAAATTGTTTGAAGCACACTTTACTCTTGTCCTTCATAGGAAAGAGAGTAGAAATGGCAACAAAATATAAATATTTTCCCATGTTTATAAATTTGACATCTTAAATTCTAATATATTGGCGGAAACTAAATATATGTCGACACGAAAAATCTGGTGTGTCAAGCACAGAACACAACTTTCGAATACCGAAGGTAAGAGAAAGTTGTGTGCTGTGCGACCAGTCCCACCAGATTTTTTTTTAAGTCTTTAAATTTTATTCATTATTAATGTAAAATATAAAAAAAAAAGTATCTTCTTTTGATGATGCCATCAACGAGCCTGCATATTACCGTATAAAACAGACAGAAAGTTATGATCTATATTAAAAAATTTTTCTAAATTGAAATTTTATATGTAGTCTAGAAAATCTTAATGTATTTTACGTAGATTTATATATATATATTGTATATCTTTAAGGATGTAAAGTTATGAAATCATAAAACGCGGGCGCGCGCGTTGGTGGTCATATCATCAACGAGCAAGTAGCGATATTTGGAAATTCAAATGTCTAATAAAAAGCAGAATGATAGCCCTTATAAAAAACTATATAATATTTTAGAGAATTTATTGTAACAATTATAATACATTTTACCTCCCTCTCTGTTACAGCATTCATTTACTCTCCCTTTGCTTGCTCTCTCTCTCTCATCGGTCATGCATGATTCAAATTTATTGATGCCATCACTCCTGTGCTGATAACAAAGTTTGATGACTCTAACATCAAATCTCTCTCTATATATAATAAATAATAGTATATTAATAATTGTAATCTTAATATTTATACGGTATATACCAGGAAGTGTTGGCACCCGTACTTTGTAATAAAGTACTGTACGTTATTCTACTCAAAGTCAAAATTCGCTTCAACAATTTTGTATAAGATTTATAAATGAACTATTTTTTAGATGCTCTATTAGTGAAATTTTTTGAAGTACACTTTACTGATGTGTCGTAGCTCTCAGCGACGCACAGTGGGGTAAACGCGGAAATAAATAAAAAATCTGTTTCTGGAGTTAAATGTTATGGTTTTTTTTTTTATCCTTGAGTAGTCAAAGAATGAAAACCTATTCGCTTCATCCATAGAAAGAATTTTCTATAACTGATATGATCAAATTTACATGGTGTAAAATTATTGCATTTTGTTTTCAACTTAACTTTCAGCCCGCTGCAGCCTGTTTGATTGAAAAGTACGTGCATAATATTGAAGCAAAAGGTGGTAATTACCCCCTGAGATTTGAAAAAATACTTTAAAAAAAATGTATTTTTAATGTAAAATACTTAAAAATTTGATTTGTATTTATATTCTGGCAAACAAGTACAAAATGCGCCTTTAAATTACCGAAATTAAGAAAAAATAGTGTGCTGTGCCACCAGTCACACCAGATTACCCCCCCCCCTTGATCTCAATGTTTTTATAATCCTACTAGACGCAAAGCCCCGCCTTCGGCGGGGCTTTCCAGTCTAGGCAGGGGCTGCGCCCCCTGGACCCCCTTGCTCGCCTACTTATATACATACCGGTACATACATTTTCCCTTTTCATTTTTATATATAGAGACTATTTTAACGGTTAATTATTCATGAACTTAAGATTTTTTTGTGAATCATATCCTTTCCGGGACTCTCCCGGTACACAAACAAAAAATTTACGCCGATATATTAGAATTCAAAATGTAAATAAATAAAAAAAAATCGTAAACATGGGTAAATATTTATATTTTGTTACCATGGCAACCCTTTCTCCTAATTTTTATTTTTTTCTTATTTTAACGGTTAATTACTCATTAACTTATTGTTAATTGTGAAACAAAACCTGTCCGGGATTCTCACAAACATACACAAAAAATTTCATCTAAATCGGTTCAGTCGTTTAGGAGGAGTTCAGTCACATACACACGTACAGAAGAATTATATATATAAAGAAAAAGAAAAAAATAAGAATATAAATCTCAGTACCGTGGAACTAATAGTCTCTGCAATAATGATGGGTAATTACAAGGGTCCGACCGAAAAAAGATTCTGAGCCGAAACCGAATATTCGGCCTCAATCTTAGTTTCGGCCGAAACCGTAACCGAAACCGAAACTTGAATTTCTTATAAAAAAATTAATATTTTTTTTTTTTTTTTTTTTTGAAATTTTTTTCCGCCCTGCGGAAAATTTCCTTTTTAAATTAAATTTTTTTTCCGCACCTTTTCCGCTTTTGCAAATCATTTGACCTTTTTTTTTTTGCATGCGAATCTCATCCCATCTTGTCAGACTCAGGTTTCGGCCGGCCGAAACCGAAACTACGGCCGAAACCAAGATTTTTGGCCAAAACTGGCCGAAACCGTAACCGAAACCGAATATTCGGTCGGTTCCTAGTAATTACACTATGCATTTTTTACTTTCTCTTACCTATGTATATATGTAATATATATATAGAGAGAAAGTATTGGTTTCATGTCAAAAATTCGATGTCGAGATTTTGATGGATCTTCACGTTTTGAGGTCCCCTGAATCCAAAAAAGTGGTTTTTCGCGACATGGTCTGTCTGTGGGTGGGTGGGTGGGTGGGTGGGTGGGTGTGTGTGTCTGTGTTCACTTTTAAGCATGAAGGAATTGAGCTATGAGGCTGAAATTTTATATATAAGTTAAACACCCCCGGGACCGGAAAAATAAGCTTTTAATCAAAATCGGCCAAAGAGTACTAGTACTTTACTGATGTACTTTTTCAGTTTTTTTCGATTTTCTCAAAATTCGCTCTAACGATTTTGATTAAAATTCAAAAATCAATTATTTTTTAGATGCTCTTTCAAATGTATATTCTCGTTTTGCCCTCAAAATTGTTTGAAGACCACTTTACTCTTGCACTCCATAGAAAAGATAGGAGAAATGGTTGCCATGGTAACAAAATATAAATATTTTCCCATACTTATAAATTTTACATTGCCCCCGAGTTTGGCGTAGTAGGTAGAGCCCCTCCCTCCTATACCAAACGTCGCGGGTTTGGATCCCAGGCAGTCCGATGATTTTATTTAAGCCATTTGGATACCAGATGGCTTAAATAGAAATGCCTGAACCCACAATTTATATATTAATCACAACGGTTATCGTCTAAAGTCTTAAATGGCCTGAGTTGCCGAAAAGACTGTATGAATGTGTGTGTGAGTGTGAGTGTGAATGAGAAAAAAGTGTGAATGTTTTAAAAAAAAAAAAAAAAAAATTTTACATCTGAATTCAAATATTCCCTACTGCCGGGAACTAAATACATGTCGACACAAAAAATCTGGTGTGACAAGCACAGTACACAACTTTCGATTACCGAAGGTAAGAGAAAGTTGTGTGCTGTGCGACAGTCACACCAGATTTTTCATACTGAATCGATTGAGACCAACAGCAAGTTGATAGTAGGATCATCCGTTAAAAAGATATTGAATTTTTTCCGCTTTTTGGCCATTTTGCCCCACTGTGCTCCATCTATGAATAATCGCGTGGCCAAGTTCGGAACTAAAGTGCTAAGAGCAACTAAATATATCTCGACACAAAAAATCTGGTGTGACCAGCACGGTGCACAACTTTCTCTTACCGAAGGGTATTTGGTATCCAAATGGCTTAAATAAAATCATCGGACTGCCTGGGATCCAAACCCGCGACCCTTGGTATACAAGGCAGGCACGTTACCAACTACGCCAAGCTCGAGGGTGATTTTTATGCTTTAATTTAAGAAGGGATAGTTAATAATAACTGAAAAAAAAGGTTTATACGTATAGTTTCTTCTGGAGGAATATTTATCTCCTCTCTGATGATTAAACAAATACTCTCTCGTTATCTCACTCGGAAACAAATATTATTCCATAAAAGTGGATGTATACGTATTTATTTATCTATTTTTATTTTTTTTTTTTAATTAAATAACAAAATTCAATTGATAAAATCACACTTGGAAAGAGTTGAGTGAGAGAAACAAATTCATGTCGTTGACATTTCAATCTCAATCCCTTTTTTTTTTTTAGGGTTAAATAATTTTTTTATAAATTAATTCAACTTTTTTTTTCATAAACGTACAATAGAAACCATGAATTTTTTTTTTAAACATTTATTCCGGATCTTTTGTTATATTTAGTAAACAAGTAGACGGTATAATCGATTTCATCTAAATTTGATTGAATATTAAAGTAAATCGTTTGTGTGTGAATATCTGTAGGCACGATTTCAACTGAATGATTGGCTTTAAATGAATTTTATTATATTAAAAATAAATAATAATAATAATAATCACGTTAAAAAGATGGAAAACTTTTATTTGATAACCTCAAATTTTTTCGCTCTTCTATCAGTATGTCGCGTTACAAGCGTCACGCTTAAAGTGATGACGTCACGAGCGGTGACGACAAAAAAGGGAAAGTTGAAATTTAATATATATGACGAATTATAAAAAAATAATTGTGAGATTTAATTATTCAATTTTTAAATAGAATTTTTAAAATAATTTAAAATGATTCAAATCTTCAATTACTAAATAAATATTGTGTTCTCAGTTTTTAACATGCGTCTATTGATTTCCCGTTTTCCAATTATTAAGTTAAGATTAAAAACGCGATTTTAATACCCTTAATTGAATAATTTTCAATTAAACGCCTACGATCCGAAAAAAAAGTTTCACTTGCATCGTGGTTTCATAAAACCACACAATGATTTTTTTTTAACTCGACCTGCTCCCCTTTGATCGAGAGGTTAGATGTGTTAATAAATGTCAATTTTGATAATGGTGTAGGGGTTAGCGTGCTAGCCTCGTGTACCAAAAGTCGCGGGTTTGGACCCCAGGCAGTCCGATGATTTTATTTAAACCATTTGGGTACCAAATGGCTTAAATAAGAATGCCTGAACCCCAAATATGTATATATTAATCAATAAATATATTGTCAAAGTCTTATATGGCCAATGTTGCCGAAAATACTGTGTGCATGTGTGTGTGGGGGTGTGTGTGTAAGTGTGAATGGGAAAAAAGTGTGAGTGTTAAAAAAAATAATAATAATAATTTTCTTTTCATAATGAAAGGCGAGGCGGGCTCGAACCAGCTGACGGGGGGGGTTCAGAGGGGGGCGGTAAAATAAAATTATTTTTATAATTTTTTGTTTTTGTCAATCACTCTTCATCCTTTCTCTAAATGGCGATGACAAGCGGATAGTCTTTTATATACCAAATATCCTTCTGCTTGGTATATTTGCCAATTTTCTAACCAATTAACCGTGTGCTTGGCAAGGCGGATAGATGTTTGTTGTGCTTTTCCAATCAATCAATCAATCAATCAATAGCATGGGAGATGCCGTTGATGGTCACTCCCACGATGAAAGTGGGGAGGGGCGGAATTGTGGGATGAAAAAAAAAAAAAATAACAGCTTATTCATCGATGATTCCTCTTGAGACACAGAGAAAGAGAAGTTAATTAAAATTGCGATTATAGATCATTTCATCTGATCTGATTCTATTAAAAATAAAAAGCATGTCAATTCTTTAACCACTTTGTATTTTAACGATTTATGTCCAATTGCATCGTTTGACATTTAAGCCTCTCTTAACTAAGGGTACTTAAATTAAAGAGAGTCTTAAATGGACCCTGTTACGCATTAGTGTGTCAAGTGCCAGGTACAGAGTTTTGAGAAAATTAACATTAAAGTTTTTCTGATTTAAATTGTTTTGATTAGATTATATATCATTTTTTTTGTCAATTGTACAAGTAAATACTGTAATTCTGGCAGATATTCATAAATTATCTCTAAAAATACGACTAATTTAGAGAATAAACAAAAATTATTATTGCAAAATTCTATAAGTCCAATATATATTTGCAAAAATGCTTCAAAATCTCTTGACACATGATTGCAAATTAATCTATTCACTATTTATATTACTAAAATAATTTTAATTATAATTTAGTTTAATAATTAGTTTATAATTCAAAAATTTAAACGGAGATATTATTAAAGTTCTTTTATGGTTATATTTAATACTAGTAGCTTAGAAACTTTTTATCCAAATTACATTAATCAATTTTAAATAGTATTAATGTTTTAAAATTAAATACAAAGTGATAACAAAATTTTCTCATCAATTAATTTCTGAATAATAACATGGAAACCGGAAATCAAAGTTATAATAATGAAATCGACTTAATATTATTTATTTTGTTGTCTTTTCGAAATCGCACTGATCCTCATCTTCATTATCAGGAATAAAATCAAATTAAGTACTACGAAACAACGTGTTAGGCACATAAATCATTTTTGCAAAATGAAAATTCTGCATTGAAATATTGTAAAAATAATTTTAAGCTTTTACATTAAATATAAATTTTTTTAGGACATATTTCATAAAAAATACTATTAATTATAGCATTTGAAACAATATCCCATGCTTAACTCAATTTTGAATTTTTTTTTGGGCTTGACACACTAATGCGTAACAGGGTCCAAATAGCATGTTCGTTTGTACCGCAATATTTTATCTATGGTATCCATAAGTGATCTGACCAGTGCAGACCCTATTAAAAGAGACGGAACTAGGGGGGATGACATCCATCTCGGATAAATTATTTTAGACTTCGATCGTTTGTCACACCATATTTTTTGCGTAATCATATGGTTAGAGAAGAATTTGTATTAGTTAATAGGATTGTTTGAAAAAAAAAATTGATGTAAATAGGACATTCCAATTAATTATTTGAAAAAACAAAAAAAAAAAAATTAGTGAAGGGGGACTTGATCCCCTCCAACTCAATTCTAATTTATTTATTTATACAAGTGTTATGAAATTAGTTTGCAAATAATTTGGAAAAATAAAAATAAAATTGGTGGTGGCTTTCAAAGTGGTTTTTGAAATTTTTGAAATGACATGTCAGAAATATTAATATAAACAAGTGCTTTTTAAAATAAATTAATTATCTCGTGACATTTTAATCAAATTATTATTTTTTTCTAAAAATTTCAAGTGTTTATTTATTATTAGTGTTTCTAAAATTAGAGACGCCTGGGCTCTCCTCAACATCCTCTATAAGGGTGTAAATCCTGAAAGAGAGATATACCAGTATAGTAGGGCGATATAAATAATATTATTATTAAAAAGACAAATGCCGAGTTGCAAGTGCGCATTTAACGGTTCGTTAAACGCTTTTGGTGCTTTAAACCTTCCGCTAAATAATTTTGGGTTGCAAGAACGTATTTAAAAGGTGATTGGTTCGTAAAAGCTGTCTTTAAACTAAAGGTTGAAATTCGGAGCTTTAAACTATAAAGTATCCACTAACCTGATTAGTTTCATTGAAATAAATAAGAATATAAGAAATTTTTGATTTTGAAATTAAAAATTTGTTTTGTTTTAACACCCAGATGTGTTTTATATCATTGGGAAGGGTGTCTAAAAAGCTGTAAAATGACACCTCATTCATCTCTCTATCTCATCTCTAAGGGCCGGTTGCTTCATCCTGGGTGAGTTTGTTAGCCCCGGGCTAAATGGCTTTTTTTTGTAATGCAGAAACCCTCTTCCGGGGGAACAAGTCATGTTCTGTTTGTGAAGTTTGCAACTCCATTAAGGCATCTTATAAAAATTATTAAAAATAAAAATTGATATTATCACCCATAATTTAAATAAATATTATTAATATACATTTAAATATAAGAATTTAATTTTTTTTTGCTAAAATTTGAAAATTTTCAAAAAAATAAACAAGATTTATTAGTTTTCACATAACAATTAGTCAATTGTTCCAATCTTCACAACTATTTTGACAAATTGCCAGCTGTGGGGCTCAAATAAAGATAATTTCAAAAAGAAATATATCTTTTATTTTCACCTGACAAGAAGTAATATCAACTGAAAACATTCATATAAATATTTAATATCAATTTGCATTCAATTTGAAAACAAGTAGTTTTATTAACAAGACATGTGCAATGCCTTAGATGAAGTTAGGAGAATATTCAACAACTTGCAATATATCCTGGATATACGAGTATAATCCTGATTGACATAAAATGAATAATAACAAAAAAAACGGTAGATTCCATATTGCATTTATATTATTTTTTACATTTATATTGATGAAGTTAGGATGCTTGTGTTCATAATACATGTTCGTACGTGTCAACCCAGGGCTAAATCTTAGCCCCACCTTTGGGCCTGGGCTAACTTTAGCCCGGACCTTGGCTCCAATTCCCCATATATCTATATGAAATTACTCAAAAGTGAGGTTAACTCAGGGCTAAATATGGCGACGAGATCTGATGCAAGCGGGCCCTAGCCTATAACATATTTTATAAAATATACAACATTTCATCATTTTATTGAGAAAATAAGTAGAATATAAGGTAAAATAACAAATATATGTACTTCTAGAATACTTCTTTTAGCAATAAAATGATGAAATATCGTATATTTTACTATAAAAATAAAACTGAAGTGGGTTTCTGCACTACAAAAAAGTCGGGGCTAACAAGCTCACCCAGGATGAAGCAACCGGCCCTAAGAGATTTTAGAGCAATTTAAATAGATGTGGATAGGTCGATTTTTTGCCATTTTTGACAACTTTAACGCGCCATATTTCTTAAATGAGTTGAGATATCAAGTTGAAATTGGGGCTTTTTCTTAGTCTCTATTGACTCTACCTATGACCCAAATTTCATACAAATCTGAGATGGTGAGGTTAAAAAGTGTATCGTTTTGACGTTGAAAGAATGACTCGGGCCTGGAAAGCCCCATATTTTCTCAATTTTTCTTGGGGCAAAGATCTTTCTGGGGGGGGGCCACGAGCCTTCTGGGGGGCCAGGCCCCCCGGGACCCCCTAGTTACGCCCATGTTTACGATATTTAAATACTTAAACATTTTTTGTTTTGTAACCTGATATTAACAATTAAAATTTAAAGAATACAAATATAATTACTATTTTTATTTCTTTTTAAAATTTTATTATGGCTTAAATAAAAATGCCTGGACCCTAATATATATAAATTCATAAATAACGGTTATCGTCTAAAGTCTTAAATGGCCTGAGCTGCCGAAAAGACAGTGTGAATGTGTGTGTGAGTGTGAATGAGAAAAAAGTGTGAATGTTTAAAAAAAAAAAAAAAAAAAAATTTTATTACTATTATAAATTATACAATTTGACAATGCGCCCTTGCGGTCAAATGGCCAACTACATAGAAAGCTGTCATTTTCGGTGGCCCAATTGTTTTGCACCTATCTATATATCTTAACAGTGGGGAATAGTTAACGGTTCCTTTAAAGTTGCTTTAGCAACAGCCTATAATTTTAAACCCCCAAGCGATGTTTACTAACAGACTTTTAAATATTTACAGAACTGTTTTCTTGCAACCCAGCAACAGTGTTTTATTTATTGAATCAGAAGAACACCGTAACTACTTGACGGATTTCCATGAATTTTTTTTTTTTTTTTAATAGATGAATCTTTGAGGGCTTTTTAGGCTTTCATTAATTCAGATTAATTCAGCTTCCCACCCTCCTTTCAAAAGATTTCTAAAAATCTAGGATTTTCCTATTGGTTTCTTATGAAAAATTAAAGTTGATTAATTAAATAATTAATTTTTTCAAATTAAAAATAATAAAAATATAATTAAATTTTATTTTCCCGTAGCAGGCGGGATTAAAATTAAAGAAAAATAATATCTAGCTTATAGTTTATGAAATAGCTTGATTTATATCACTAATCACAACTAATTTAACAACGAATATATATTCTTGTTTCCAGCCAGTTGATAAGAAAAGTTTTTTTTTTTTTTTTTGTGTTTCTTGGCATGTGGACATCGCCACATTTAGAATATGTTCTTGAACAACAGACGGTGTAGGAAACAAAAGCATTGCGTTAATATTCCACAAGATATGCCTTAATGAATAGAATTTATCTTAAGAATAATTTATTATCTCATAATTCTATTAAAATAATGATGACGAAAGGGAATTTTAAGGAACATTAATACGGGTAACTTTATAGTTGATAAGAACTCTTGCTGAAAACGCAAGTGGGAAAAACAATAAAGGTAATGAAATCTATTCTCTTTGATTTATTTAACTCTTTTACCTATATATATATATATATATATATGTAGAGAGTGAGAAAGTATTTTGATGGAAATACACGTTTGGAATCCTGTGACCAAAATAAAGTATGAAGGAATCGAGCTACGAGGTTGAAATTTTATATTTAAGTTAGATGCCTCACTGAGGCGTGAAAATAAGATTTTGATCAAAATCGGCATAAGAGTACTAGTACTTTACTGATGTACTTTTTCAGTTTTTTTCTATTTTCTCTAAGGATTTTGATTAAAATTCATAAATCAATTCATTTCTAGTTGCTCTTTAAAATGTATATTCTCATTTTGTCCTTGAAATCTTTTGAAGCATACTTTACTTTTGTGCTTCATAGGAAAGATAGGAGAAATAGTTGTTATGGTAAAAAAATATAAATATCTTTTTGTATTTATTTTTTTTTTTAAACACTCACACTTTTTTCTCATTCACACTCACACTCACACACCCATTCACACAGTCTTTTCGGCAACTTAGGCCATTTAAGACTTTGACGATAACCGTTATTTTTTATTTATTTATTTATTTATACTCAAAATTACAAAAATTAAATATTATATACAATAATAACAAGTATTTATTTAAAGACTTGGTCTTTATCAAACCGTCCGCCTTGGAGATAGAGGAAGATAACCGTTATCATTTATAATAGGGGTAATTGGGATCTTGTGTTTTGTCCTAAATGTTCCTAAATGTCCTAAATCGTAAACAGTTTAGCCAAAAAGTTAGCAAACGAACCAAAAATAAATTTGTCGTATTTGATGACTACTGGCGCTCCTATCGTTGAGATCAAACAACAAACTTACAATATAAATATAAACAAAAAAAACATGTAAATATAAACAAATGAATTTACAACATACGACACCGATATAACAGACCTGTGGCCGTCCTAAGTCCTATTTAGCAATAGGAGTGGTAAATGTCCTATGTCGTATACTGAAACAAGACATAGGAAACTTAAGACGATAGTACGTCCTATATACAAGATCACGAATACCCCTAATATCTATTGGGGTCCAGCTATTTCTATTTAAGCCATTTGGTATCCAAATTCCTTAAATAAAATCATCGGACTGCCTGGGGTCCGAACCCGCGACTTTCGGTATAGAAGATAGGCACGCTACCAACTAAACCAAGCCCGTAGGCTTCTGTGTTTATAAATTTTACATCTTAAATTCTAATATATCGGCGTAAACTAAATAGGGTGTCCCAAAATTTACGCAAGATCTGAATTTGCCGCCATTTGTGCAGTAAAATGTTGGCAACCCTGGAAAATAAAAAAAATTAACAGCTGACAGTCTAGGGTTAGTAAAAATGGAGCGTTACACGGCAGAACAACGTGTTTTCATTGTCCAAGAATATCTCAAAAATAATGAAAGTTTGACGGCCACAGTTCGAAAATTTCGTACAAAATACGGTCGGGAATATTAATTTAACTTCGTCAACTGTGAAGAGAGTAATTGAAAGATTCAGGAAAACTGGATCTACTGGTGATGCTAAACAAACTGGTCGTCCAAAAACAAGCCGTTCAGATGTCAATATCAAAGCAGTGCGTGACAGTGTTGGTGAAAACCCAAGAACATCTTATTCGACGGCGTGGACAAGAACTGTAAATTTCAAGAAGCTCTCTACAGCGCATACTCACTGATGATCTGCGGCTCCATGCCTATAAAGTTCAATTAACATAACCCTATTCTGTGTACTTTATGATTCATTAAAAAAATAATAATTTAAAGAAAAATAAATGTGTTTTATATTTAATTCAAATCTTGCCTAAATTTTGAGACACCCTGTCGACCCAAAAAATATGATGTGACAAGCACAGAACACAACTTACTGTGCGACTAGTCACAACAGATTTTTTCGTTGTACTCTCCCTATAATTGGGAAGCCCCGTTGGGGGTTTGAGCATATTAAATATTCATATAATATCCCCTTGATATTTTATATATTGAGAAAAAATGCAAAGTCCTCTACGCTTAATACATATAATAATCGTTTAATTATTTATGTGGGATAATTTTGAGCTATTCTGGAGAAAAGTTTAATGAACAGGGAAATCCAAGTCTCTAAGCAGCAATTACAATAAATTTCCACGATTGATTGGGTAAATTTAAAAATTCATAAAAAAAGTTTTTTTTTTTTTATCGAAATTCAAATAATAATTTCATCAATCATAAAAAAAAAAACATTTAAAATTCATGAAGATTAAATTCACTTAAATCACTTCTTCTCATTAGTTATAGTAGATATATAATATATTATAAAAAAAAAAAAAGTAAAAATGTGCACGTTCTCTCAAAAGTTGTTAAAATAAATGACGCTTTAAAATTTTAATGAGTGAACTGAAAAATGACTGGCCATTAACTAAAAAAATCGTTTCCTAAAATTTTAATCTAAAATTTATTGCGAAAAAAAGAGGATGCGAGGAAATCTAACTAATTAGAAGAGAGTAACTCTCAAATTAAATTAAGACTTCTTTCTCTCTCAATGAGATTTAAAAAAAAAACGCTAATAAATAAATAAAAGCTTGTTTTTTTTTCTTTTTAATATGCATCCTTTGAGTGAATAAAGAGCTTGGATGTAATTATCTAAATAATTAATTAACCTAGGAAGAGAGATAGATAGAAAAGAAAATCATCAAAGTAGAAGAGGAAACACATGTTACAGTGCCAAAAGAGAGGAAAAAAATATCCATTCAAAAAGATGCCCTTTAGTATATATATCCCAGCACTTCCACATATACCTTATATATCCCAGCACCTCCACCACAAACCATTAGAGCATTTCTAAATGGAAAAAGAAAACAAATATGGCGTAACTGAACGCACTGGCATTCTATGAGTGAATAAAGAGCTTAGATATAATTAGCTAAATAATTAATTAACCAGAAATCATCAAAGTAGAAGAGGGGATACATGTTACAGTGCCAAAAAAATATCCATTCAAAAAGATGCACTTTACATAGTATATATATCCCAGCACCTCCACCCCACAAACCATTAGAGCATTTCTAAATGGCAAAAGAAACAAAATATGGCTTGACTGAAAGCACTAGCATTCTATGAGTGAATAAAGAGCTTGGATATAATGAGCTAATTAATTAATTAACCAGAAATCATAAAAGTAGAAGAGGGGATACACATGTTACAGTGCCAAAAAAAAAAAATATTCAATCAAAAAGATGCCCTTTGCATAGTAAATATATCCCAGCACCTCCACATATACCCTATATATCCCAGCACATCCACATGCAACTTATATTAAAATATATATATATATATATATATATATTTCTCCATTTAAAAACGCAGCACCTTGACCACAAACCATTAGAGCATTTCTAAATGGCAAAAGAAAACCTTTTAACTCAAAATATAATTCCACATATTGCATATATATATCCCAGCACCTCCACATACAGCACATATATCTCAGCACTTCTACATACAGCCTATATGTCCCAGCACCTCCACCATAAACCATTAGAGAATTTCTAAATGGCAAAAGAAAAAATCTGGTGTGACTGAGCGCACTGACATTTTTAGTAGAATTATTATTTTATAGCGTTGGGTGAAAAAAAAACTTTAAACATTCCAGAGGGAAGTAAAATTAATTTCTTTAATATTAAAAAAAATGAATAAATAAGAACGAGGGTCTAAATGGCCTCTGATGGCGGAAAAGACAACTCCATCCATTTTTTCTTTGAAAAATTTCCTCGGGGGCAAACCCTAGACCTCTAGATTCATTTCTCTTCTTTTTCTTCTTCTTCTCCTAGCCTTGTCCGCGCGGATGCGGGACCTCACCCTTTCCCTCCAACCCTATCATACGTTTTTACGACCTGAGGAAATACGACAGGCCGGCCCGTCGCACGGTCTTACGC
The DNA here is from genome assembly GCA_023213315.1 of Euborellia annulipes. Taxonomy (NCBI): domain Eukaryota; kingdom Metazoa; phylum Arthropoda; class Insecta; order Dermaptera; family Anisolabididae; genus Euborellia; species Euborellia annulipes. Next base: position 767 of record JAKCPI010019088.1, on the reverse strand, counting down.
CTGTTGAAAAGAGGAAGGAACAGACATTTGAAGGACTGCCTGTCCCGCCTCGGGCAGCTCGTGGTTGGGCCATCTACATACCCACCAAGATGTGGGCCCCTGAATCTAATCATTTCTATCATGTCCTAAATAATTAAAACCCACAAAAAGAAGAAGAAGAAGACAATCTTCTCTCGTTTACTTTTTCTAAAAATAATTTGCCTAAATGAGCAAACAATTAAAACAAGCAAGCAAGGAAACTCCTCTGATAAACTTTCACTGGGTAAAAGTAAAGTTATTTGCTTTTAAACAAGTCTGGGGTGTGTATTATTAATAATAAACTTAAGTGAATATTATATAATATAATAATGAGGAATTATAGAAGCGATTGTATTCAGAGAGAGAGAGAGTCAGACAAAGCACCCCTCTTCTGAAGATTAATTGAGCTGAAAAACAATTGCAAGATGATTAATAATATGACAAACAACATTGAGATGAAAGAAATTGGCAAATCACTCTTTTTGGGTATTTTATAATAAACAATTTAATGAGAATTTAATTTAATAAATACTTGATTTAATATCATTTCTAAATAAATGGAGATCTTTTAAAGAGGGAATAAAAGTTATTTGTTTAATTAAATAAGATAGTGGCCGCGCTGCTGCCCGCCAAGGGCTTCGCCCCCTGAACCCCCCTTCCGGGGCTTGGACCCGCCTGCGGCAGACCCTCGCCGTTTTTGATCAAGCGCCACAATTTTTCTGTCAACTCGTTTAAAGCAATTAATAATA
>JAKCPI010019087.1:0-16064 GCA_023213315.1 Euborellia annulipes | reverse complement strand
CTTATATGGAGAGGACGTTATGGCGGGTTCCCATATTCTCAAAAATTCCTGAAAGAATCCCCTCTGATCTTAACACCTTAGTTCCAAACTTGACCACGCGATGGAACCCCCCCCCCCCTGAGCTACAAATGCTTCCATTCCACATCAGTAAAATATGCTTCAAACCGTTTCACGAAAAATTTCACTGATATACTTTTTTAAAGAGCATCTAAAAAATAGATTCATTTATGAATTTACAAGCAAAATTATTACAGTGAATTTTGAGAAAATCGCAAAAAACTGAAAAAGTACATTAGTAAAGTACTAGTACTTTTGGCCGATTTTTGTTCAAAAGCTTATTTTTCACCCTTCGAAGTTTGCTTAACTTAAATATAAAAGTTCAGCCTCGTCGCTTTTTTGTAGTCCTGAGATATTTTGTTCAACAGTCGCGAAAACTACTTTTGATTCAGGGAACCTTAAAACCATCAAAATTCTCGACATCGAATTTTTTGACATGAATCCAATACTTTCTATATTTCATATCTAAAAGATAAGAGAAAGTAAAAATCTTGTCTTAATCATATTTCTATCAAAAATTTTGTTTAATCCCTTAGTTTTTTCTGTGTGTCTGGGTTTAATTTTAAATATGAAGAAGGAAATGAGCTACGGAAGTGAAATTTTATTTTAAAGTTAGGCACCCTCCTAGGGCGTGAGCACCAAGCTTTTAATCAAAAATCGGCCAAAGAATACTGTACTTTACTAATGTACTTTTTCAGTTTTTTCGACTTCTCAAAATTTCTCTACATGTTTTTGATTAAAATTCAAAAATCAAAATTATGGTTTTAGATGCTCTAACTCAAATGTATATTCTCGTTTTTTTGCCCTCAAAATTGTTTGAAGCACACACTTTACTCTTCCCACTTGTCCTTCATAGGAAAGAGAGTAGAAATGGTAACAAAATATAAATATTTTCCCATGTTTATAAATTTGACATCTTAGGTTCACAATATATTGGCGGAAACTAAATATATGTCGACACGAAAAATCTGGTGTGTCAGAGCACAGAACACAACTTTCGAATACCGAAGGTAAGAGAAAGTTGTGTGCTGTTCGACCAGTCCCACCAGATTTTTTTTTTCAGGTACTTAAATTTTATTCATTATTAATGTAAAATATAAAAAAAAAAGTATCTTCTTTTGATGAGCCATCAACGAGCCTGCATATCTACCGTATAAAACAGACAGAAAGTTATGATCTATGTTAGAATTTTTCTAAATTGAAATTTTATATGTAGTCTAAGAAAATCTTAATGTATTTTACGTAGATTTATATATATTGTATATCTTTTTAAGGATGTAAAGTTATGAAATCATAAAACGTTAAGCGGGCGCGGCGCGCGCGCGCGTTGGTGGTTCATATCATCAACGAGCAAGTAGTGATATTTGGAAATTCAAATGTCTAATAAAAAGCAGAATGATAGCCCTTATAAAAAACTATATAATATTTTAGAGAATTTATTGAAACAATTATAATAAATTTTGCCTCCCTCTCTGTTACAGCATTCATTTACTCTCCCTTTGCTCTCCTCTCTCCTCTCTCTCTCTCATCGGTCATGCATGATTCAAATTTATTGATGCCATCACTCCTGTCCTGATAACAAAGTTTGATGACTCTAGCATCAAATCTCTCTCTATATATAATAAATAATAGTATATTAATAATTGTAATCTTAATATTTATACGGTATATACCAGGAAGGGGTTGGCACCCGTACTTTGTAATAAAGTACTGTACGTTATTCTACTCAAAGTCAAAATTCGCTACAACGATTTTGTATAAAATTCATAAATGAACTATTTTTTAGATGCTCTATTAGTGAAATTTTTTTAAGTACACTTTACTGATGTGTCGTAGCTCTCAGCGACGCACAGTGGGGTAAACGCGGAAATAAATTAAAAAATCTGTTTCTGGAGTTAAATGTTATGGTTTTTTTTTTATCCTTGAGTAGTCAAAGAATGAAAACCTATTCGCTTCATCCATAGAAATAATTTTCTGTAACTGATATGATCAAATTTACATGGTGTAAAATTATTGCATTTGTTTTCAACTTAACTTTCAGCCCGCTGCAGCGTGTTTGATTGAAAAGTACGTGCATAATATTGAAACAAAAGGGGTAATTACCCCCTGAGATTTGAAAAAATACTTAAAAAAAAAAAAAAAATGTATTTTTAATGTTTTTTTTTTTTTTTAAACATTCACACTTTTTTCTCATTCACACTCACATTCACACAGTCTTTTCGGCAACTTAGGCCATTTAAGACTTTAAACGATATCCGTTATTGATTATTATACATTCTTATTTAAGCCATTTGGTATCCAAATGCCTTAAATAAATTCTTCGGACTGCCTGGGGTCCGAACCCGCGACGTTCGGTATAGAAGGTAGACGCGCTACCAACTACTCCAAGCCCCGTGGGCTATTTTTAATGTAAAATACTTAAAAATTTGATTTGTATTTATATTCTGGCAAACAAGTATAGAATGCGCCTTTAAATTACCGAAATTAAGAAAAAATAGTGTGCTGTGCGACCAGTCACACCAGATTATCCCCCCCCCCCGAGAAACACCTCTGGATCCGCCACTGCATGAGATTTCAAAGCTTTTTTGACAAAAACGTGTGATTTCTTAGCTTGTTTGTTTTTTTTTTTTGACTAAATATAATTGAATCGTTTATTTCAGAAAGCACCTAAGTGCGCTTTTTCAACTTTCGGAAAACTAAAAAAAACTGTTTTGCAGCTTAAGTATAGGTCTAGTCTTCTTCAAATATTTTTTTACCAAATCAAAAACATGCTATTGGGATAATCTATTTAAAAAAATTATTTTTTTTCCTTTAAGTTTTTGAGTAATTAATTTTGAAAAAATTGCACTTAGGTGGTTTCTGAAATAAACGAGTGATTTTTTAAAAATTATTATTGAAATTAAGTCAAACCATTAATTTTTACCTGTTTTGGTACAAGGCTTAAGAACTATATAATGTAATAATAAACAACAAAATAACACCTAATTTTCACCGAAAACTATCGAAAACTAAGTACTCAGTGTTAGGTAACCTTTGAATGAAACCAGCGAGTCACAAAACACGTGATGTCTACAGGGCACGAGTGAAATTTACCGCAGAAAGAACCTAAGCGACGGCGCTTGGGTTCTTTCTGAAATAAACGGATTATTTTCAAGGCTGCCAAATAGCATTGCTGATGAGGAACATTGGTTATTTCGGCACTAAAAGATGTATTTACCTTTAAATTGTACATTAGCACCAAAAACACATTTTTTGAAATTTTGTCCCTTAGGTGCTTTCTGAAATAAACGATTCAATTATGTTTCATGTTTTTTGTTCATTTTTAAAACAATTTATATGAATAGAAAATAAAATTAGTTCTTATAAATTCATTATTTCTTATGTTTCATTCATTCCTGCATTCTTTATAACTTGTTTTTAACCAAATTTCAATAAGTGGCAGATCCAGAGGTGTTTCTCGGGGAGGGGGGGTAATTTGGAGTGAATCGTCGCACAGCACACATTTTTTAAAATACAAATCAAATTTTTAAGTATTAATTTTTAAAATTTTACATTAAAAATACATTTTTTTCAAATCTCAGAGGGGGTTATTACCCCCTTTACCCCCCCCTTGATCTCAATGTTTTTATAATCCTATAAATCTCAGTACCGTGGAACTAATAGTCTCTGCAATAATGATGGGTAATTACAAGAGTCCGACCGAAACAAGATTTTTGAGCCGAAACCGAAACCGAATATTCGGCCTCAATCTTAGTTTCGGCCGAAACCGAGAAACCGAAACTTGAATTTCCTATAAAAAAATTAATATTTTTTTTTTTTTTTTTTGAAATTTTTTCCGCCCTGCGGAAAATTTCCTTTTTGAATTAAATTTAAATTAAATTTTTTTCCGCACCTTTTCCGCTTTTGCAAATCATTTGACCTTTTGTTTTTGCATGCGAATCTCATCCCATCTTGTCAGACTCAGGTTTCGGCCGGCCGAAACCGAAACTACGGCCGAAACCAAGATTTTTGGCCAAAACTGGCCGAAACCGTAACCGAAACCGAATATTCTGTCAGTTCCAGGTAATTACACTATGCATTTTTTCATACTGAATCGATTGAGATCAACTGCAAGTTGATAGGATCATCCGTTAAAAAGATATTTAATTTTTTCCGTTTTTTGGCCATTTTGCCCCACTGTGCTCCATCTATGAATAATCGCGTGGCCAAGTTCGGAACTAAAGTGCTAAGAGCAACTAAATATATCTCGACACAAAAAATCTGGTGTGACCAGCACGGTGCACAACTTTCTCTTACCGAAGGGTATTTGGTATCCAAATGGCTTAAATAAAATCATCGGACTGCCTGGGATCCAAACCCGAGACCCTTGGTATACAAGGCAGGCACGTTACCAACTACGCCAAGCCAGAGGGTGATTTTTATGCTTTAATTTAAGAAGGGATAGTTAATAATAATTGAAAAAAAAACGTATTAGTTTCTTCTCCTCTCTGATGATTAAACAAATACTCTCTCGTTATCCTCACTCGGAAACAAATATTATTCCATAAAAGTGGATGTATACGTATTTATTTATTTATTATTATTTTTTTTTTTAATTAAATAACAAAATTCAATTGATAAAATCACACTTGGAAAGAGTTGAGTGAGAGAAACAAATTCATGTCGTTGACATTTCAATCTCAATCCCTTTTTTTTTTTAGGGTTAAATAATTTTTTTATAAATTAATTCAACTTTTTTTTTTTCATAAACGTACGTACAATAGAAACCATGAATTTTTTTTTTAAACATTTATTCCGGATCTTTTGTTATATATAGTAAACAAGTAGACGGTATAATCGATTTCATCTAAATTTGATTGAATATTAAAGTAAATCGTTTATGTGTGAATATCTGTAGGCACGATTTCAACTGAATGATTGGCTTTAAATGAATTTTATTATATTAAAAAAAAATAATAATAATAATAATGACGTTAAAAAGATGGAGAATTTTTTTTTTTTTTTAAGTGAAACTTTTATTTGATAACCTCAAATTTTTTCGCTCTTCTATCAGTATGTCGCGTTACAAGCGTCACGCTTAAAGTGATGACGTCACGAGCCGTCACAACAAAAAAGGAAAAGTTGAAATTTAATATATATGGCGAATTATAAAAAAATAATTGTGAGATTTAATTATTCAATTTTTAAATTGATAAAATATAATTTTTTAAATAATTAAAAATGATTCAAATCTTCGATTACTAAATATATATTGTTCTCAGTTTTTAACATGTGTGTATTGATTTCCCATTTTCCAATTATTGAGTTTTTTTTTTTTTTTATAAAAAAACATTCACACTTTTTCTCATTCACTCACACTCACACACCACATTCACACATCTTTCGGCAACTCAGGCCATTTAAGACTTTAAACGATATATATATATATAACGATATATATTGATTAATTTATATAAGGGGTCCAGGCATTCTTATTTAAGCCATTTGGATCAATTGGCTTAAATAAAATCATCGGACTGCCTGGGGTCCGAACCCGCGACGTTTGGTATGAGGTTAGCACGCTAACCTCTACGCCATGCCCCGAGGGCCAATTATAAGTTAAGATTAAAAACACGATTTTAATTCCCATAATTGAATAATTTTCTGAAAATTTTCAGTTAAACGCCTACGATCCGAAAAAAAGTTTCACTTGCATCGTGGTTTCATAAAACCACACAATGATTTTTTTAACTCGACCTGCTCCCCTTTGATCGAGAGGTTAGATGTGTTAATAAATGTCAATTTTGATAATGGTGTAGGGGATAGCGTGCTAGCCTCGTGTACCAAAAGTCGCGGGTTTGGACCCCAGGCAGTCCGATGATTTTATTTAAACCATTTGGATACCAAATGGCTTAAATAAGAATGCCTGAACCCCAAATATGTATATATTAATCAATAAATATATTGTCAAAGTCTTATATGGCCAATGTTGCCGAAAATACTGTGTGCATGTGTGTGTGGGTGTGTGTGTAAGTGTGAATGGGAAAAAAGTGTGAGTGTTAAAATAAAAAAAATAATAATAATTTTCTTTTCATAATGAAAGGCGAGGCGGGCTCGAACCAGCTGACGGGGGATTCAGAGGGGGGCGGTAAAGTAAAATTATTTTTATAATTTTTTTTGTTTTTTTCAATCACTCTTCATCCTTTCTCTAAATGGCGATGACAAGCGGATAGTCTTTTATATACCAAATATCCTTCTGCTTGGTATATTTGCCAATTTTCTAACCAATTAACCGTGTGCTTGGCAAGGCGGATAGATGTTTGTTGTGCTTTTCCAATCAATCAATCAATCAATCAATAGCATGGGAGATGCCGTTGATGGTCACTCCCACGATGAAAGTGGGGAGGGGCGGAATTGTGGGATGAAAAAAAATAACAGCTTATTCATCGATGATTCCTCTTGAGACACAGAGAAAGAGAAGTTAATTAAAATTGCGATTATAGATAATTTCATCTGATCTGATTCTATTTAAAAATAAAAAGCATGTCAATTCTTTAACCACTTTGTATTTTAACGATTTATGTCCAATTGCATCGTTTGACATTTAAGCCTCTCTTAACTAAGGGTACTCAAATTAAAGAGAGTCTTAAATGGACCCTGTTACGCAATGGTGTGTCAAAGACCAAACATCGAGTTTTGAGAAAATCAACATTAAAGTTTTTCTGATTTAAATTGTTTTGATTAGATTATATATCATTTTTTTTTGTCAATTGTGCAAGTAAATACTGTAATTCTGGCAGATATTCATAAATTATCTCTAAAAATACGACTAATTTAGAGAATAAACAAAAATTATTATTGCAAAATTCTATAAGTCCAATATATATTTGCAAAAATGCTTCAAAGTCTCTTGACACATGATTGCAAATTAATCTATTCACTATTTATATTACTAAAATAATTTTAATTATAATTTAGTTTAATAATTAGTTTATAATTCAAAAATTTAAACGGAGATATTATTAAAGTTCTTTTATGGTTATATTTAATACTAGTAGCTTAGAAACTTTTTATCCAAATTACATTAATCAATTTTAAATAGTATTAATATTTTAAAATTAAATACACAGTGATAACAAAATTTTCTCATCAATTAATTCCTGAATAATAACATGGAAACCGGAAATCAAAGTTATAATAATGAAATCGACTTAATATTATTTATTTTGTTGTCTTTTCGAAATCGCATTGATCCTCATCTTCATTAACAGGAATAAAATCAAATTAAGTACTACGAAACAACGTGTTAGGCACATAAATCATTTTTGCAAAATGAAAATTCTGCATTGAAATATTGTAAAAATAATTTTAAGCTTTTACATTAAATATAAATTTTTTTAGGACATATTTCATAAAAAATACTATTAATTATAGCATTTGAAACAATATCCCATGCCTAACTCAATTTTGAATTTTTTTGGCGCTTGACACACTAATGCGTAACAGGGTCCAAATAGCATGTTCGTTTGTACCGCAATATTTTATCCATGGTATCCATAAGTGATCTGACCAGTGCAGACCCTATTAAAAGAGACGGAACTAGGGGGGAGAGGGGATGTCATCCATCTCGGATAAATGATTTTAGACTTCGATCGTTTGTCACACCAGATTTTTTGCGTAAACATATGGTTAGAGAAGAATTTGTTTTAGTTAATAGGATTGTTTGAAAAAAAATTGATGTAAATAGGACATTCCAATTAATTATTTGAAAAAACAAAAAAAAATTAGTGAAGGGGGACTTGATCCCTCCAACTCAATTCTAATTTATTTATTTATTTATTCAAGTGTTATGAAATTGGTTTGCAAATAATTTGAAAAAATAAAAATAAAATTGGGGGTGGCTTTCAAAGTGGTTTTTGAAATTTTTGAAATGACATGTCAGAAATATTAATATAAACAAGTGCTTTTTAAAATAAATTAATTATCTCGTGACATTTTAATCTAATTTTTTTTTTTCTAAAAATTTCAAGTGTTTCTAAAATTAGAGACGCCTGGACTCTCCTCAACATCCTCTATAAGGGTGTAAATCCTGAAAGAGAGATATACCAGTATAGTAGGGCGATATGAATAATATTATTATTAAAAAGACAAATGCCGAGTTGCAAGTGCGCATTTAACGGTTCGTTAAACGCTTTTGGGGCTTTAAACCTTCTGCTAAACAATTTTGGGTTGCAAGAACGTATTTAAAGGTGATTGGTTCGTAAAAGCTGTATTTAAACTAAAGGTTGAAATTCGGAGCTTTAAACTATAAAGTATCCACTAACCTGATTAGTTTCATTGAAATAAATAAGAATTTGGTGACTATATTATCACGCGCGAGGGGTAAGATAGAAATACCTTAATTTAATTGAGTTTTCTTTAGTTTCTGAAACGTTTTAAGCGATATTATTAATTATTATAGATATTCATTCTGATGAAGAGAAAAAGTGAGGTTATAGTATATTCCCAGTTTCTTTATAATTTAACATCTGACAGTCAGATCTACCAACAATAAAAGCTGGTGAAGAGATTCTAGGTAAAACTACGGGTAAGGGCCCACCGCAGGATAAAGAGACATGGTGGTGGAATGAAGAGGTGCAAGAGAAGATAAGGTTCAAGAAGATGGCCAAGAAAAGATATGACCTCTCACAGAAAGATGAAGATCGAGCTGATTATAAACAAGCAAACAGGGAGGCTAAGAGGGCTGTGGCAATTGCGAAGGCGAAAGCTTCTGAGAGGTTATATGAGGAGTTAGAAACAACGGAAGGTCAGAATAGATTATACAGTATAGCTAGGGCAAGAGATAAGGCTTCTAAAGATTTCACCCATATTAGACAAATAAAGGACATAGAAGGAAGAGTGCTGAGAAAAGAAGAGGAAATTAAAAACAGATGGCAGGAGTATTTCAAGGTATTGTTGAATGAAGAACATCCCAGAAAAGGTAATGAGGGTGAAATAAGCAATGATGTTGAAACAGTCGGTATTGAGAGGGAAGAAATTTCGGAGGCCTTAGGCAGGATGAAGCGAGGGAAAGCTGTCGGTCCAGATAATCTACCAGTTGAAGCATGGAAGGCGCTAGGGAAAGAAGGGGTGGATATATTGTGGGATTTGCTATGTAAGGTGCACGACGAGGAAAGGATTCCAGAAGCATGGAGAGAGAGCGTAGTGGTGCCCATTTATAAAGGTAAAGGAGACATCCAGGAATGTAGAAACTATAGAGGAATAAAGCTGGTGTCCCATACAATGAAAATATGGGAACGCATTATAGACAGCAGGATAAGAAAAGGAACAATTATATCGTACAAACAGTTTGGTTTTATGCCAGGGAGAGGAACGATGGACCCACTATTCGCTCTGAGACAATTATTGGAAAGGTATGGGGAGAAGAAGAAGGATCTACACTTAATCTTCATAGATCTTGAAAAGGCCTATGATACAATTCCAAGGGAAGAGTTGTGGAGATGCATGGCGGCGAGAGGTGTCCCAGAGAAGTATGTAAGAGTGGTGAAGGATATGTATCATGGTGCACATACCAGAGTCAGATCCAGTGTTGGAGTCTCGGATAGTTTCCCTGTGACAGTAGGCCTACACCAGGGATCGGCATTGAGCCCGTACCTTTTTAATATTGTTTTGGATGTGCTAACGGAGAGAATGAATGGCGTGGGTTTTTGGTCGGGAATGTTTGCTGACGACATTGTCATAGTGGACGAGAGCAGAGAGGGAGTGGAGAAAGCGCTGGAGTGTTGGAGACAGGCAATAGAGGATGGAGGACTCAGGATCAGCAGAAAGAAGACGGAGTACTTGTGGTTTGGTGGAGAAAGCAAGGATGGAGAGGTATATTTACAGGGGGAAAAGCTGCAAAGAGTCAGGGATTTTAAATATCTTGGCTCTTTTGTGTCTTCTGAGGGGGGACTTGATAAAGAGCTAGACCACAGGATCCAAGTTGGTTGGATGAATTGGAGAAGGGTTTCTGGAGTCCTATGTGATAGAAAGGTAAATGCTAAGGCTAAGGGGAAAATTTTTAAAACGGTAGTGCGACCCGCAATGATCTATGGCAGTGAGACCTGGCCGATAAAGAAAGCACAGGAAAGAAAGTTGGATGTGGCGGAAATGAGAATGGTGAGATGGGCATTGGGAAAAACAAGAAGGGATAGAGTGAGAAATGAGAAGATCCGAGGAATGGCAGGGGTGGTGGAGGCATCCAAAAAGATCCAGGAAAGTAGGCTGAGATGGTTTGGTCATGTGATGAGAAGAGAAGAGGAATATGTGGGGAAGAGAATGTTAAATTTGAATGTGGAAGGAAAGAGACCAAGGGGTAGGCCCAAAAGAAGATGGATGGACTCTGTGACTGAGGACTGCAGGCAGAAGGGATTGGAGTTTGAGGATGCGCAGGATAGGACATTGTGGAGAGGGAAAATAAAAATGAGCGACCCCTAGAAAAAAAAAAAAAAAAAAAAAAAAAAAAATAGGGATAAGCCACAGCGAAAGAAGAAGAAGTCACATCTACCAACGTATTTATTATTTTTATTTTACGATATTTAAATATTTAAACATTTTTTGTTTTGTAACCTAATATCAACAATTAATATTTAAAGAATACAAATATAATTACTATTTTTATTTCTTTTATAATTTTGGTACTATTATAAATTATACAATTTGACAATGCCCACGGGGCTTGGAGTAGTCGGTAGCGTGCCTACCTTCTATACCAAACGTCGCGGGTTCGGACCCCAGGCAGTCCGATGAATTTTATTTAAACCAATTGGATACCAAATGGCTTAAATAAGAATGCCTGGACCCCAAATAATAATATATATTCATAACGGTTATCGTCAAAAGTCTTAAATGGCCTGAGTTGCCGAAAAGACTGTGTGAGTGTGAGTGTGAATGAGAAAAAAAGTGAGAATGTTTAAAAAAAAAAAAAAAAAAAAAAAAAATTTGACAATGCGCCCTTGCGGTCAAAAGGCCAACTACATAGAGAGCTGTCATTTTCGGTGGCCCAATCGTTTTGCATCTATCTATATATCTTAACAGTGGGGAATAGTTAACGGTTCCTTTAAAGTTGCTTTAGCAACAGCCTATAATTTTAAAGCCCAAAGCGATGTTTACTAACAGACTTTTAAATATTTACAGAACTGTTTTCTTGAAACCCGGCAAAAGTCTGTTTTATTTATTGGATCACAAGAACACCGTAACTACTTGACGGATTTCCATGATTTTTTTTTTTTAATAGATGAATCTTTGAAGGCTTTTTAGGCTTTCATTAATTCAGATTAATTCAGCTTCCCACCCTCCTTTCAAAAGATTTCTAAAAATCTAGGATTTTTCCACTGGTTTCTTATGAAAAATTAAAGTTAATTAATTAAATAATTAATTTTTTTTTTTTAATTAGCCCACGGGGATTGGTGTAGAGGTTAGCGTGCTAACCTCATATACCAAACGTCGCGGGTTCGAACCCCGGGCAGTCCGATGATTTTATTTAAGCCATCTGGATACCAGATGGCTTAAATAAAAAATGCCTGGACCCTAATATATATAAATTCATAAATAACGGTTACCGTAAATGTCTTATATGGCCTGAGCTGCCGAAAAGACAGTGTGAATGTGTGTGTGAGTGTGAGTGTGAATGAGAAAAAAAAAAAAATTAAATAATTAATTTTTTCAAATTAAAAATAATAAAAATATAATTAAATTTTATTTTCCCGTAGCAGGCGGGATTAAAATTAAAGAAAAATAATATCTAGCTTATAGTTTATGAAATAGCTTGATTTATATCACTAATCACAACTAATTTAACAACGAATATATATTCTTGTTTCCAGCCAGTTGATAAGAAAAGTTTTTTTTTTTTTTTTTGTGTTTCTTGGCATGTGGACATCGCTACATTTAGAATATGTTCTTGAACAACAGACGGTGTAGGAAACAAAAGCATTGCGTTAATATTCCACAAGATATGCCTTAATGAATAGAATTTATCTTAAGAATAATTTATTATCTCATAATTCTATTAAAATAATGATGACGAAAGGGAATTTTAAGGAACATTAATACGCGTAACTTTATAGTTGATAAGAACTCTTGCTGAAAACGCAAGTGGGAAAAACAATAAAGGTAATGAAATCTATTCTCTACCTATATATATATAGAGAGAGAGAGAGAGTGAAAAAGTATTAGATTCGAGATTTTGATGGAAATACACGTTTGGAATCTTGTCTGTGACCAAAATAAAGTATGAAGGAATCGAGCTGCGATGTAGAAATTTTATATTTAAGTTTGATACCTCACTGAGGCGTGAAAATAAGATTTTAATCAAAATCGGCCTAAAAGTACTAGTACTTTACTGATGTACTTTTTCAGTTTTTTTTTCGATTTTCTCAAAATTTGCTCTAAGGAGTTTGATTGAAATTCATAAATCAATTATTTTTTAGATGCTCTTTAAAATGTATATTCTCATTTTGTGCTTGAAATCTTTTTGAAGCATACTTTACTCTTATGCTTCATAGGAAGCATAGGAGAAATGGTTGCCATGGTAACAAAATATAAATATTTTCTCATGTTTATAAATTTTGCATCTTGAATTCTAATATATCGGTGGAAACTAAATTTATCTCGACACAAAAATAAGATGTGACAAGCACAGAACACAACTTACTGTGCGACTAGTCACAACAGATTTTTTCGTTGTACTCTCCCTATAATTGGGAAGCCCCTTTGGGGGTTTGAGCATATTAAATATTCATATAATATCCCCTTGATATTTTATATATTGAGAAAAAATGCAAAGTCCTCTACGCTTAATACATATAATAATCGTTTAATTATTTTATGTGGGATAATTTTGAGCTATTCTGGAGAAAAGTTTAATGAACAGGGAAATCAAAGTCTCTAAGCAGCAATTACAATAAATTTCCACGATTGATTGGATAAAGTTAAAAATTCATAAAAAAAGTTTTTTTTTTTTTTTTTTTTTATCGAAATTCAAATAATAATTTCATCAATCATAAAAAAAAAAACATTTAAAATTCATGAAGATTAAATTCACTTAAATCACTTCTTCTCATTAGTTATAGTAGATATATAATATATTATAAAAAAAAAAAGTAAAAATGTGCACGTTCTCTCTCAAAAGTTGTTAAAATAAATGACGCTTTAAAATTTTAATGAGTGAACTGAAAAATGACTGGCCATTAACTAAAAAATCGTTTCCTAAAATTTTAATCTAAAATTTATTGCGAAAAAAAGAGGATGCGAGGAAATCAAACTAATTAGAAGAGAGTAACTCTCAAATTAAATTAAGACTTCTTTCTCTCTCAATGAGATTTAAAATAAAAAAACGCTAATAAATAAATAAAGGCTTGTTTTTTTTTTTTTTTTTTTTAATATGCATCCTTTGAGTGAATAAAGAGCTTGGATGTAATTATCTAAATAATTAATTAACCTAGGAAGAGAGATAGATAGAAAGAAAATCATCAAAGTAGAAGAGGAAACACATGTTACAGTGCCAAAAGAGAGAAAAAAATATCCATTCAAAAAGATGCCCTTTATAGTATATATATATCCCAGCACCTCCACATATACCCTATATATCCCAGCACCTCCACCACAAACCATTAGAGCATTTCTAAATGGAAAAAGAAAACAAATATGGCGTAACTGAACGCACTGGCATTCTATGAGTGAATAAAGAGCTTGGATATAATTAGCTAATTAATTAATTAACCAGAAATCATAAAAGTAGAAGAGGGGATACACATGTTACAGTGCCAAAAAAATATTCATTCAAAAAGATGCCCTTTACATAGTAAATATATCCCAGCACCTCCACATATACCCTATATATCCCAGCACATCCACATGTAGATTATATTACGCAGCACCTTGACCACAAACCATTAGAGCATTTCTAAATGGCAAAAGAAAACCTCCACATATTGCATATATATCCCAGCACCTCCACATACAGCACATATATCTCAGCACTTCTACATACAGCCTATATGTCCCAGCAACCTCCACCATAAACCATTAGAGAATTTCTAAATGGCAAAAGAAAAAATCTGGTGTGACTGAGCGCACTGACATTTTTAGTAGAATTATTATTTTATAGCGTTGGGTGAAAAAAAAAAACTTTAAACATTCCAGAGGGAAGTAAAATTAATTTCTTTAATATTAAAAAAAAAATGAATAAATAAGAACGAGGGCCTGATGGCGGAAAAAAGACAACTCTATACATTTTTCTTTGAATCATTTCTCTTCTTTTTCTTCTTCTCTCCTCGCCTTGTCCCGCGATCCGGGACCCATTCCCTCCAACCCTATCATACGTTTTTACGACCGGAAGAAATACGACAGGCCGGCCCGTCGCACGGTCTGACGCTTGTTGAAAAGAGGAAGGAAGAGACAGACATTTGAAGAACTGCCTGTCCCAGCTCGGGCAGCTCGTGGTCGCCATCCACATACCCACAAGATGTGGGCCCCTGAATCATTTCTATCATGTCTTAAATAATTAAAACCCACAAAAAGAAGAAGAAGAAGAAGACAATCTTCTCTCGTTTACTTTTTCTAAAAATAATTTGCCTAAATGAGCAAACAATTAAAACAAGCAAGCAAGGAAACTCCTCTGATAAACTTTCACTGGGTAAAAGTAAAGTTATTTGCTTTTAAACAAGTCTCGGGTGTGTATTATTAATAATAAACTTAAGTGAATATTATATAATATAATAATGAGAATTATAGAAGCGATTGTATTCAGAGAGAGAGAGAGAGAGAGTAGAGCACCCTCTTCTGAAGATTAATTGAGCTGAAAAACAATTGCAAGATGATTAATAATATGACAAACAACATTGAGATGAAAGAAATTGGCAACTCTCTCTCTTTGGGTATTTTATAATAAACAATTTAATGAGAATTTAATTTAATAAATACTTGATTTAATATCATTTCTAAATAAATGGAGATCTTTTAAAGAGGGAATAAAAAAGTTATTTGTTTAATTAAATAAGATAGTGGCCGCGCTGCCCGCCAAGGGCTTCGCCCCCCTGAACCCCCTTCCAGCTGGCTAGGACCCGCCTGCGGCAGACCCAGATCAAGTGCCACAATTTTTAAGTCAACTCATTTAAGGCAATTAATAATAAAAATGCATTTCTGGCTTATTAAAAAATAACACTTAAAGGAATCTATCTATACAGTATATATTGGCGGAGTGTCAGTCTGTCTGTCTGTCATGATCGAATCTGAGTCCCATCCAGGGGCGGATGCATGGGGGGGGGTTGAGGGGTAAGGGCCCCCCAGATATCTCTAAGGGAAAAATAATAAAAATTCAATTATATAACAATTTTTATTATTTTTCATTTGAGACCTTTAATTATTTAATTTAATTAATTTTAATTGACATTAATTTTACTTTCTCTTACCCCTATATTTGTTAATATATATAGAGAGAGAAAGTATTTTTTTTTAACATTCACACTTTTTTCCCATTCACAGTCTTTTCGGCAACTTAAGCCATTTAAGACTTTATTTAAGAACGATACCCGTTATTGATTAATGTACATATTGGGGGTCCAGGCATTTCTATTACACCCCCTGGAGCGCGAAAATAAGCTTTTAATCAAAATCGGCTAAAGAGTACTAGTACTTTACTGATGCACTTTTTCACTTTTTTTTTTAGATTTTCCCCAAAATTCGCTCTAACGTACATATACAGTCATACACAAAACAATGGAAAAAAATGAAAATTTTTAGCTATAAAATATATTAAAACTAGTCGCAAAGCCCGCCTTCGGATGTAGTATTTCAGATTTTTCAAATTCACTTTCCAACTCTTCCATCCAATTAGAGCCAATGTTAAATCCCCATATGGGGATTTGTATGTTAATTTCGATTCAAAAGGGGAGAACATTTTACACATTTAAAAAAAATTTTCCAATTCTTATGAAATTTTGTATTTATTTACGATTCTATATTGTGTATAAAATGTCCAAATATGA
>JAKCPI010019086.1:0-12159 GCA_023213315.1 Euborellia annulipes | reverse complement strand
CTCTTTACTATTTATCTATATTTCGGATTTCGGCAGGAGGGGGGAGGAGTTTGGACTCCATATCCCCTACTGACTACGGCCCTGGTTCATATAATGATTATAATTAAATGTATATATTCAATTTATTTGTGTTTGGATTTTAATTAAAGAGACCACTAATTATTTTTAATAAGTGGGGAACAGAGACAATTGGCCTATCAGTAGGCCTAATATCAATTTTATCCTCACACGGCGGGGTCGGTACAACTAAATATAGTTAATTAATAAGAATAGGAATTTCTCTCTCAACTTTACATTTAAAAAAATTCACGAATTTGAATTTAAAATGAATTGAATACTTTCTCTCTATATATTTCATATATAGGGTAAGAGAAAGTAAAAATATATAGGCCTATCCATATGTCTATTTATACATGGTGGAAAAAATAATCAGAATTCTTTATTTCCTTGTTTTAAAAGTTTTGGGGACTATGTGTCACCCATCCTCAGGACATACAACATAATTTTCATAAGGATTGATGTACCATCTATTGCATTAGTATTGAGAATAAAGCCCGGAAGTTAGGCAGCCCAAATGGCAGCTGGTCTGTCTAAGAAATATCTTTTTCAAAGCAGACAATAGGGCGGGGCGATCGGCCTTTATTACCATAAAAATTTATCTTTTTAATATATTAGTAAACGTGTACCATTTGGGCTGCCTAACTGCCGGGCTTTATTCTCAATACTATTGCAATAGATGGTACAGTGAGGGGCAATATTAAGTACCGCCCATGGGTTTTCTATTTGTGATTATTTCTAGGAACCGACCGAATATTCGGTTTCGGCCAGTTTCGGCCAAAAATTATGGTTTCGGCCGTAGTTTCGGTTTCGGCCAAAAAGTGGCCGAACCTTTCGGCCGGCCGAAACCAGAGTCTGAAAAAATGGGATGAGACTCGCATGCAAAAAAAAAAGGTCAAATAATTTGCACTTGAGGGAGAAAAAAAAAAATTTTAGTCTCCCTAAAAAAAAGGTAAAATGATTTTCACGGGAGGGGAAAAAAATTCAAAAAAAAAAGGTAAAATGAAAAAAAAAATTTTATAGGAAATACAAGTTTCGGTTTCGGCCGAAACTAAGGTTGAGGCCGAATATTCGGTTTCGGTTTCGGCTGAAAATCTTGTTTCGGTCGGACCCTAATTATTTCATTGTTTGTATAAAAGAAAATGAAAATATATATTAGAAATTTTCTAGGTTTGAACCATGAAAGTTTCGTTTAAAAAATATTATAATATTTTTTTAAAAACAATGAAATAATCACAAGTAGAAAACGCATGGGTGGGACTTAATATTGACCCTCACTGTACGTATGCAAGAAGTACTATTTTTTTACGAACTTTGTAAGTGATCTTTTTTGTTCTTTTTTTTTTCTGTAAGCGTTTGTTTAAAAATTTCATCAGTCCTTGTGAAAATTATATTGTATTATTATTTTGTATTTGAAGGTCCTGAGGATGGGTGACGCATAGTCCCCGAAACTGTTAGCACAAGGAAATAAAGAATTTTTGGTCCGAATTTAAGTCTATTTCCTCCACACTTCAGTAAATTTGACGGCTTTCCTTCACAAGTTCTTATTTATATGTAAGAATATTAGTTCTCAAAAACGGCTTTAACGATTTTTTTCAAATTTTAAATATACCGGTATACTATTTGCGGTCCCAATATGAAATTTTTGCTAGGTCTCGTGTTTGGGAAAAATTGGGTACTAGTACTTTACTGATGTACTTTTTTAGTTTTTTCCATTTTTTTTTTTTTTTTTTTTTTTTTTTTTGAAATTCCCTTAACCGATTCCTTTCAAATTTTAAATATTTACTATTCGCGGTTTAGATAGAAAACAAATTAAGCTAGATGACTTTTTTGGGAACCCTTAAGAACTAGTACTTTACTGAAGTACTTTTTGGTTTTTCCTAATTTTCTTGAAATTCGCTTTAAAGATTTCTTTCAATTTTATTATTTGAAATTCCTATCGGGATCCCCGTTTATTTACCCGAGGTGCTTACGTGTACGGAGACACACACCTCAAACCCAACCGGCCTCTGGCCGTAGCCATCTACCGGCACCCCGTGAAGTTACATCATTTCCTGTCTCTAGCTCCTCCTCCTGCTCTCGTCTCTAGCTAGTGAACTAATCCTTATTTCTGGTTCCAACCGGCTCCTTTTATCCAACCTCTTCTATGCTATGGAGGATGTCCTAGTTGAGGAGGGACTCCCTCAGCACCGGCGTGTAGCCTACTCCTTTCGAAGAATGCATCACTGAGAGGGAACCTTCTTTACGTCCCTTCCACAGGACGGGATGTCACAGCAACTCCCTCTCCTCGTAGAGTTGCCTGAGGGCTATTGTGGAAGGATCCTATATTCCAATCCAGGGCTTGCTTGAGGATTTGTTTACATTAAATAAATATTTTTATTTAATGAAAAATCCCGCATGCCAAGGATTTGAACAGGGATCTTCTTTGCAGAAGCTGACACCCTAGCTCACTACACCAGCGAGCCCTCTTCTTTCAATATTTTCCTATTTCTTCTATACAAATCAAATTGCCCCCCTCGAGTAAAAAAACTTAACTGATGTACCTTTTTAGATTTTTCCAATTTTATCAAAAAAAAAAAAAAAAAAAAAAAAAAAAACGACCGACCTCTGCCTTCGTCAACCCGAAACTTAAAAGTGTATATAAAATTTCAAAAAAAAAAAATTTCCTGAATTTTACTCTCATTAATTAATTTATTTTAAACGCTAATTTTTTTTTCTTTGTTTAAAGAGAAAATATATTAAATAATTTCTGTTGACTAAAAGTTCAAAACAGATCTCGTAAAAGTTTTTCAATTATTAAACCACCAAACTTTGCCTTTCCATTTTCCTAGCCGACCCCCTTCCTTTCAGACTCCACCCTAATTCTCTTCCAACCCCTCCCTCCTTCCTACTAGCTTCAACCCGTTAAACCCAGAAAATGGATTAAGGTGAGTTGGTCTGTTCTTTAAACAAACAAGCGGCTCATCTAAAATAATTAAACCTGACTTGAAATTCGAATTTCCTAATAATTATTTATCGTATATCATCCTAATATTGAATGTCATGGGGCCATATCGTGTAAATAAATAATTATAAAAGGGATGAAATGATCAGAGCGTATATTATTTTCTCTTTTATGAGCATTAAAAAAATAAAAGGCCCTCAGGGCATGGCGTAGAGGTTAGCGTGCTAACCTCATATACCAAACGTCGCGGGTTCGGACCCCAGGCAGTCCGATGATTTTATTTAAGCCAATTGGATACCAAATGGCTTAAATAAGAATGCCTGGACCCCATATATGTATATTTATTTAATAACGGATATCGTTTAAAGTCTTATATGGCCTGAGTTGCCGAAAAGACTGTGTGAATGAGTGTGTGAGTGTGAGTGTGAATGAGAAAAAAAAGTGTGAATGTTTTTAAAAAAAAAAAAAAAAAAAAGAAAAAAAGAGTAAAAAACAATTTTGAGGGCGAAATGAGAATATATATTTTAAAGAGCTCCTTAAAAATAAATGATTTTAATCAAAATCGTTAGAGCGAATTTTGAGAAAATCGAAAAATACTGAAAAAGAGCATAAGTAAAGTCTAGTACTTTTTGGCCGATTCAAAAGTTAATTTTCACCCTTCAGGGAGGTACCTTACTTAAATATAAAATTTCAACCTCATAGCGCTTTTGGTTCTAGAGATATTTTGTTCATAGACAGACCACGAAAATCACTTTTTTTGGATTCACAGGACCTCAAACGAGATATAAAATCTCGACATCAAATTTTTGACATGAATACAATACTTTCTTGTTATATTTATCAAAATATATAGGTATATAGAAAGTAAAAAATAAGAATATTTTTTATTAAACTTTTGATTTCTAGTCAACCATTAATAGATAATTATCTCTCTTGTTAAGTAATTTTTAATTCTAATCACGTGTTGTTATACATATCAAAACATTTTATACTACTAAATTATTTCACTATCCATTTAAACGTTGCATTATGAATAGATGGATACATAAATTAATGATTGGATTTTAAGCCAGTGGAGGGACTCCATTCTCTTTAAAAAGAAACTCATTAATTTTTTTCTCTGGGGGGTGAGAGAGAGTTTCAATCTATAGTTTAGAGATCAGTTTCAAATGTAAATGGAGACTAAAAAAAAATTGTCATTGAATATATTATTTGTCGAACATGCTTCAATTTGTTGCTTTAGCATTTTGAAATAGATTCCTATTTTAGGAATAAAATTTCGTTTTGAGAAAAAAATATTCATATCTAAAATAAATTACTGTACGATAGTTTAGTTTATACATTTTTTTACTTTAAATTTAAATTTTTTAAAAATGATTTAGCTTTAATTAATTATTTTATTTATTTTAATTAATGTTTTTTAATAATTTTTGTTTTTGTTTCTAACTACACAAAACTCTCCTTATATCTCGGATAGCTAATTATATTTGAAAAAAATCATTTTTTTAACTCGAAGGCATGTTCTTGTTTACTATATCAGTGTTTGGCTATCTGTCAGATAAGTTTACTAGTTGACTAGAACTGAAGCAACCGGCCCTTAAAGTATTTCTTATCAAAAATTTGAAAAATGTAACAACTTGCAAACTTTTTTTTAATGGGGAATTAATTTCTTGAATCAGTATAGGATCAGTGGCGTAGCGAGGGGGGGGGGGGGGAGGCAAGGGGGTCACCATGCGCTGGGCGCTACTCACAAAGGGGCGCCAAATGGTCCGCAAAACAAAAAAAAATTGCTGGATAATTTTTAAATTTATTATAATTGATTTCTGAAAAATATATTTTAAATTTAGTGCCAGTGTAATATAATAATTTTGTATGTTTTACATATTATATGGTTTTCGAATGGAGGGGGGGGGCGCTAAAAAAAGATTGTGCCCCGGGCGCGAGTTAAGCCCATTACGCCACTGTAGAGGATAAATTAATTACTCAATTTTGAAAAATAGGGACGGAGTCAGATGCCGAAAAAAGATTCAAAAATTTTTTTAAGTACGACTCACATATCTGGAATATTATTGGTATAATTAAGATTTTCTGTTGGACATGGCTGGTTTCGGGCGTTTTTACGCACTGGTGAAGATATATTTATTTACCATACTATATCGGGATATTAATTTTGATAGATCACTTTATTTTCATTGCGGAACTTATTTTATTAGTATTGAAAACAAAACTCTATAATTATAATAATAATAAAAAAAATGACCGGATATTTACTCCAATTTTTTTCCATAAATTAAATTTCTCCCTCTGTTTGTTTTTTATATTAAAAAAAAAAAGAGCCAAGTTTCTCTCATAATATATTACCGGTCTGTTTTCAGGGCAACTCATCTGTATTTTATGAAGGTAAAAAAAAAGCGTGTAAACACGACAACAGCCCCCGCCCTACACCCTAATTGCTTCCCTTCGGAAAGGACCAGAGGTCAGCCAGAGGCCCTTGAATAAATGACGATCATAAGAGATCGAGCAACAAAACCCCTGGATGGTGAATTTTGCATGATCTGCCACAGATGGCGGCCATTTTTTTTACCTCTCCTGAGAGACAACCTGACAACCTACTATTATTATTTATTATTCGATTCGGAAAAAATCTGTTTTGATTAATGAAACAAAGAATTTTTTTTTTCTTTCTTTTTTTAATATTCAAAAATTAATTATTTTTTGAAAAATAAGGCGTATATGATTGTTTTTATTTTTTACTTTCTCTTACCTATTCTGCATATGTAATATATAGTGAGAAAGTATAGTATAACCTCACTTAGCGAGCACCTCTCATAACGAGTAATTCGCATAACGAACAAAATTTGTAAAAGAATAACTTGCTTAACGAGCTACTTTTCGCATACGAGTTGTGAGCATAGGGGAAGTCCCGGATTATGCGCATGTTACATAAGTCTGTGTATAGGAGGGGGACACCTTCATGAGGAGAATGTTATTGTTTTTATCGAGTGTTTCGTTTTACGAGTATGATTCTGGAACGAATTATTCTGATTCCACTGTATTGGTTACAAGTCAAAAATTCGATGTCGAGAGTTTGATGGATATATACGTTTTGAGGTCGTTGAGTCCAAAAAAGTGGTTTTTGTAACTTGGTCTGTCTGACGGTATGAACAAAATATCTCAATAACAAAAAGAGAAGGGTGAAATTTTATATTTAAGTAAGTTACCCTCCTGAGGCGTGAAAATAAGCTTTTGAACAAAATCGGCCAAAGATATACTCCGGGAATGTTGACACAAAAAACTCTGGTCTGACAAGAACCTTTGGTAAGAGAAAGTTGTGTGCTGTGCGACCAGTCACGCCAGTATTTTTGTATACGTAAATAAATAAATTTTTCAAAAATATTTTTATAGTAGAAATCGCCGCCATTTTTCCAATAAACGATACCAGCATTAAAAAAAAAAAAAACACAGATTAGTCGGCCAGAATATAAATAGCTTTTTAAAGGGAAGGTGAAAACGATCACGATTTGTCTGGGTGACTGTAAAAATTAGACGGGAAAGAAAATTGATGGAATGAAATAGGTCAAATAAAAAAGTAGCTATTGTAATCTTTTTTTTTTACGCGTTAAAAGTTCGATCGATTGGTCGAGTAATTAGCATTTAACGATCGATCGACTAATCGTTAGTCATTTAATAAATTTAATTTTTTTACTTTCTCTTACCTATGTATATATGTAATATATTTACAGAGAGAAAGCATTAGATTCATGTCAAAAATTCAATGTCGAGATTTTGGTGGATATCCACGTTTTGAGGTCCCCTGAATCAAAAAAAGTGGTTTTCGCAGTTTGGTCTGTGTTCAATTTTAAGCATTAAGGAATTGAGCTACGAGATTGGAATTTTATATTTAAGTTAGACACCCTCCTGGAACATGAAAATAACCTTTTTATCAAAATCAGTCAAAAAGTACTAGTACTTTATTGATGTAGTTTTTCAGTTTTTTTCGATTTTCTCAAAATTTGCTCTATAGGTTTTGATTAAAATTCATATATCAATTATTTTTTAGATTCTCTTTAAAATGTATATTCTCATTTTGCAATTGAAATCTTCTGAAGACCACTTTACTCTTGAACTTCAGAGGATAGATAGGAGAAGCTATGGTAACAAAATATAAATATTTTCCCATATAAATTTTACATCTTAAAATTCGAATGTACCGTACTGTCGGAAAAACACAAAAAAATCTGGTGTGGCAAGCACAGTACACAACTTTCGATTACCGAATGTAAGAGAACACCATATTTTTTCATTTTTTCATTTAAATTAAGATCTTCTATTAGAAAAGATGTCATAAAAAAACGGTATTTTTATAGAGGAAAACACAATTCCCGTGAATAAATGAGCTAACTCAATCATTCATAATTCTTATCCTTACTAAAGAGATATTTATATCTCTTCGCTGATTGGATGACTAAAAGCTTTTTTTTTTTCAAGTGCCAAGGGGCGTGTGTGTCATCCCCGGCATGTGCTCTCCTGTCTTTTTTTTTTGTATATTTGTCTAAACAGTCCCCCACCATCCTTCTCTTCGTTAAACATTGGAGTGTATCTGTGTGACATGGGATTTTTATAAAATGGCTGCTGCAGCTTGAGTGTTGTATATGAACAGAACAGAAAAGACTATAAAGGATTTTTTTTTATTCTATATCTAAAAGAGGGTCCGCCACCGGGTTTCTATTTCATCTCCCGGGACTTAACGGCGTATGAAAGATGGGGGAGAGAGCAAAGGGTCCAATGACAAAATATCAGAGAGAAGATACAATCCATAGAGAGATAGAGGGGAGTGATGAACACGATCGTCGAAAAAAGATAGCCCAGCCACTCTCTTAAAAATGGTGCTACTTTATAAAGAATTTATATTCATAGCACTGTGATTTATTTCCATTCAAAATCGGATGATTTATACTTTTTCCTCTTTTCTACTAACGAAAATGAATGAAAGAAAAAAAAATGAGAGGAAACGAAATTCAATAAATCTTTTTTTACTTGAAAATAATCATTCCATTTAAACGATTGATAACATAACTACCTTTTATATTCTACTAAAAAAAAAAAAGTTAAATATATAAATCATATAAAAAAGTTTTTGATTTAGTCAGTTTATAAATTGAGTTTTAAAAAAAGGGTCTTTTTTTAAATTACTTTTCATAAGAAAATAATAAGTGTTCAATCAAAAGAAAACAAACGTTCAAGGGTTTATAGGGTTGGAACCAAAAATTAGAGTAAATTCGGGGATGACTTTCTCAAATGCGTGATTATCTTACTCTAAAATTGTAGATCTATTACAACTTTTGGAGTGAATAAGCCAACCGGAAGGAGTAGTCTACATAACAAAAAAGTTTTTTCAAAAATTTTAAGGATAAGTACTACACTACATCTGGTTGACTTATTTTCTCAAAAGTCGATACAGATTTAAATGATACGGCTGAAGAGGAAGAGTTGAAAATAAACCCCGAAATGTTTTATCCCTGTGTGTTGGTCGCATGACATTTGCTCTCTATGTGCTCTTTAGAGATTTTTTTCTTTATCTGCTAGAGCAGATACAGATAGAATGTTATCATATTAAAAAAGAAATTTTATAGAAAAAATAATTTCATGAATCCAAGTCAATAGACAAATCATTTATTAAAATAGAAGTTTAAATTGTTAAATTTAATATTACTTACAAAATAATTTAGTTGTGCGCCTAGAAGATTCTGCCCGATCTCAGCCTCCACTCCCCCAAACATCTAAAACAAAAGAAGAAATAAATATACAATTAGTCTCTATAATATATGAGTATATGTATATCGGAGAACCGCAAGACTATACCTTACTACATTTTTGTTTTGTTTCTTTCTCAGCCTCCGGAACCCCGAAATGCGACATCAACAAATATCTTTTCTTAAAACTTAAAAATGGAGGTGGAATCTGGAACTTCAATAAGATCTGACCGAACTGAAAAATTTTTTTATTAAATTATGCAATTTTTTAATTATTAGATTTAATATTACTTACGAAAGGATCCAGTTGGTTATGCCCTGAAGAATCTCGGCGATCTCAGCCCCCACTCCCACCCTAACCATCTAAAACAAAAGAAGAATTAAAGGAATAATTTATATCATTGATACTACGTAATATTTTATGAAAAATATTGAAAATTTCTTTAACTTACTTTGTAGACTGCTTCTTTCGGCTCAACGAGGGCTTCCCTAAAAGCTAACCTAATCCCACTATCTATGACCGGGACGGTCATCTAATTCTAAAATGAAGTTCCTCTTCTTTCTTGAGACGATCGCGAAACGCGGACACTCCCGGAAGGCAGGTAAGCCTTCATTATATCACTTCGAAACGATACGGTGAAAACGCGCCCACAAACCCAAAGAAAGGTAGAGAGGAAATGGAACACATACAGTACATATGTACTAAGAAACATTACAGATCAATTATTCTCGACCCACCTGCCTAATCAATGTCATTTAATAGCTAACTAAAATAGAGCAGAGATAATTGATCTGATAATCATTCACGAGTTAGGAAGGAAGCCCGGCCAATACAATACTGAAGAACCCCCTTGGTTGCTCATCTCAGAAACAGAATGACGTTGTTCAAGATGCATGCTGAAAAAAAGAACCCTACAAGCTAACAACATCCTATACGAACTCCTAACATCTTGAACATTAACTCATTCTGTCCTGAAACAACCAAGGCCCAGAACTCAGCACTGATGGACAAAGAGCCCCGGAGAAAGAGAAAACACTCTTTCTCTCAAATGCGCGAAAGGGAGAAACATGCGATAGAGAAATTCTCCTATTTCTCTTGAACAACGGTCAAAAGTGAAATGATCCTCTCCTGGGAGCCCTGCCTAAACCTAAATGTGACTAACAACAACACCCTATGCCAGTATTGAGGAACCAATTCACAATTGAACGTCAATTCAAGAGAACATCAGAGAATTCCGACATAGTAGGCCTAAAACCCCATTAATATATAAATGCGTAAGCGTAGAGATTTTCTAATTATGCGCCCTCTATATAGAACCTATCTATTTCTAAATAATCTAATAAGAATTGCGTGTATTCTTAAACATTAAACATAAAGAGATAGATCCCCTTAAATAGTATTTGTTAATAATCACATACACGCAAAACCTAAAACTGAATTAAATAATAATAGTTAAAATAATAATACATGCACACTTGAATTGTCTCATATGTTGATGTTGCTCCCCCGTGGGGTAAAGGGATGAAATGAGTACTGTGCATGAACCACATATTGTACTGTATTACCAATAATCTTATACCTTTTGCACATTGATCAATCATCCATCCCTTACCTTGAGAAACGAAACCTGCATTGGGTACTGAAATATAAAAACCTATTCTTTAATAAAAAAATTAAAAAGTTAATTTTAGTATATTAAAAAATGAATTTAGAAAAAAATTTGACAAATTATCTTAATTTAAATTTAAATAAAAAAAGTAAAAATGAAGTGAAGTTTTAAAAATTAATTAATTTTTAATTTAAAAATCTTGAATTTAAATCTTTAACTATCTAAAAGGGACTCTGAAATGGGAGAATTGATTGTAATTATTAATACATCCTATCCATGCACCTAGGTAAAAATATTCTATATTTAAGCCGGAATAAGAAAAGTCAAATAAAATTTTGAAAAATCCTAAACTGCTTACTCTACGCCCACGTAAATGTGCATACAGACTTTAAATGTAGCTGCTACACTCGTGGAATCTGCTGTAGTCACTGCCTGGTTGACGTCGCCGATGTCTGATGACGGATGCTCAACTTGGATTCACTTAACACTTAACACTTATCACTTATTCGTTTATTCACTTATTCGCTTATAGGCCTTTGGCATTTAAATGCCAATTTGGCCAAACATGTATTTAATGGTGTCAATTCTCGAAGGCGATTGGTTGATTTCTAAAAAATAAACAAAAAAAAAATTGTTAATTGTGAGAAAAGCAAACCTCTGGCTCAAAGACCAAGATTTGAATGGAATATTACACTAATTGTAATATTTTCATTTTACTCCCCAATAGATATATTCATTACAACGGTTATCGTCAAAGTCTTAAATGGCCTAAGTTGCCGAAAAGACTGTGTGAATATGTGTGTGAATCAGAAAAAGGTGTGAGTATTAAAAAAAAAAAAAAACTCGCTTATCTTGGGTAATTGAAAGTTGTGTACTGTGTTTGTCACACCAAATTTTGTGTGTCGACATATTATTAAATAAGTTCCGGGATGTATTAATAGCACAATTCATAGGCTTAAGGCCACTAGCAAAAAAGAAAGAATATCAATTCCTAAGTTTATTCTTATTCTTTTAAAAATATTAAAAATAGGAGCTTCAAAGATCATTACAAACCCTAATAGTCTTAACCAAAACATAAAAAGTGCTCGGTGGTTTTTTCTTTTGATAAAATTGGAAATAATTAAAAAAGTATTATACCTCAGTAAAGTAATAGTACCCGAAGTATCCCAAAGAAGAAACCTATGATAATTTCATATTGGTATTGGTTAAAATTAGCGAATTTTTGAGAAAATTGGAAAAACTAAAAAGTACATCAGTACTAGTATGCGAGGTTTCCCAAAGACGAGATCAATCGTAGTTTGTCTTGTATACGGCAAATAATAAATATTTAAAATTTGAATGAAATCGTTAAAGCAAATATCGAGAAAATTGGCGAAAACTAAAAAAGTACAACAGTAAAGCACTAGTACTCGAAATCATCCAAAAACGAGACATAGCGTAATTTGTTTTGTTTGCGCCGAAAGGAACAAAAAAAAAATACATCTCGAATTCTAATATAGTATATTGGCAAACTAAATATATGTCGACGCAAAAAATTTGGTGCAACTAGTCACACCATACTTTTAAATAAAATCTAAGTGAAATGGGGCCCAAAGATAAAGGAGAGAAAAAGAAGGTTAAAAAAAAATATTTGGATTCATTAATTCACCTTGAAGCAAGAAGGATGATTATAAAAATGTCCTTTTTCTAAAAGTAAAGGTGCTTATAGAATAATTTCTTTAAGAAAACAAAGAGAATCCAGACAGGTTCAGACTCGAAAGAAATAAGAGATGTAAAGAGAAAAAAACTAAGAAAA
>JAKCPI010019085.1:0-23975 GCA_023213315.1 Euborellia annulipes | reverse complement strand
GTCGCCGTAATATGTTGAAAAGTGAGAATAAAAATGATAATGATGCCAGAGACTTGCCTCACTTTAACAAGTTGGTTTGCTGAATCTCGAAAGACTAATTTCCACTAATCTTTTAACAAATTTTGATTATATTCTTCACTTGAATGATATTTTACTTCTAGATATAGAAATTGCGTAAAAACTATCTTCTGAGATAATAAAGTTTTAAGTTTGGACTCCAAATAAAATTAGAAATTTTCTTGAGATTACAATCCAATTTTACTTGCTTCTTGACTCCGTCCTAAGTTCCTTTATTTGTTTGAGATGTCTTTCAATGAATTTTGAAGTATAGAGATGAATTTCTTAAGACGAACCTGAAAATAAAATTAGTTTAAAATCAAAACAAAAGAAGATTTAACCAAATACACAGAGGAACAGATAAGACAAGATCAGACATTTCTTCACAGAAAGTCGGGTGAGGTCTTACAAGCAGGCCACACACTGAGTACGAGATATGTCGCAGACAAATTGCATGTTCCTGTGTGCATCCGGTTTTAATAAAATATTTATTCTTGGATTTGGCAACTTGCTATCAGCAAGGTGGTTTTGAAGATTCTGGTGATTGCCCCTCCCCTCTCCTTAAATGAATATAAAATCTTTTTTTATTTTATTTAAAATTTTAACAATATATATATATATATATATATTTTTAAACACTCGCACTTTTTTTCACTCTCACACATACATGCACACAGTCTTTTCGGCAACTTAAGCCATATAAGACTTTGACGATAACCCTTATATTAATAATATATATATATTTGGGGTTTAGCCATTCTTATTTAAGCCATTTGGTATCTATCGGACCGCCTGGGAAACTGCGGCCCTTGGTTTAGAAGCAATATAATTTTATTTTGCACTCACCCAGAATTGTAGATTACGTAATAGGTGTCGAGTGAGGAAGAAAAAATAAATCAATAAATAAGAATTAGTTCAATATTTTTCGAGATTATTTGAATAAGATATTAGTATACAAAATACCTCGATTCGGACTTGAACGGAGTCATAGATATATTTAACAAGAGTGAGTGTTTTTTATTGGCAAGGCCAAACGTCTCATGGCCCCCGGGAATCGAACCCAGGATCTCCAGCCTTTCCGGGGCATCGGTATGCTGTCCATTGCATCCTTGACCATATATTTTTACCGCGGCCTTAAGGGCTTTGCTGATTACAGTAGTGTGTTAGAGCAGACCCAGATCTATGTCCCTCTACTGGTTTAAAAAGCGGCGGACAAGGGAGAAATTTTTCTTTAGTGTTTCTCACTTTGTTAGTAACTTGCACGGTTAACTTTCAAATAAGGGGAAGTGAGTTTTATTGGTGTAGGTCGAGGGTCCGGTGGCCTGGTGCAATGGACAGCACACCGATGGCCCGGATAGGATGGAGATCCTGGGTTCGATTTTCGGGGGCCATGGGGCGTTTGGCCTCCCCCCAATAAAAAAACACTCACACTCTTGTTAAATAAGATATCTTTTTTTAAATATACTGTATTTAGTTTTTGTGTAAGTCCCATTTCTAAAAACTAAAACTGCAAGTCTTTAATGTCTTCGATAATAACACTCCCAAAATGCTATACTTGAGCAAGACTGGAATCTTCCACTCCATTGCGGTGTTGTTTTTTGTTTATTCATTCAATCTATTTACTGGTGGAAGAAAAAGAGGTCATGCTAATAATTAATAGCTCAAATTAAATTTTATTTTGAAATTCGATTATAAATGCTAAAAAATCGTTTTCTTTTTGAATTTATAGATAATCGAAGTACTAAAAACCATCAATAATTTTCTATGAAAAACTTTTAAATAGCTCTAGGCAACATCCATCCCCTCTCTCTGAACATTGATAAGAATTATTTGTATTTTAAAGTTCTTTTTGACCGAATGCTAACGTCCTCTTAGAATTTGGATCGAATCCAGATTGGCACCGAAATGTATAAACCGTTTCAACATTTGGAGTGGAGAGTGTGCGTAAGATAGAAAGAGAGAGAGAGGTTTGATAACATTCGTCGCCAGAAACCCCGATCCTTTATTTAACGAATGGTCTGCGGTTAAGGTGCTTTGTATGCACCCGGCATTGGAAAGATCCCGCAAAAAACTAGGGACGGACACAAGCTGATAACAGATAAGCCTAGAGCGCTTAAAAAGCAGCTTTGGATTTCGAATGAATTATATATATATCCAAAAAGAAAGAAAAAGGAGAGAAAAAATGAATTCTTCTCAATATAATAATAGCAGATCGTGCAGGAATCTTTTGAGACTAAAGAAAAATAACTTTCTCGTCTTTTATTAAATGTGACCTGCAAACGATTACAAGGATATCACTGTCTGTGAAGAGAATATTAAAACCAAATTCTTCCCTTTTTTTCTCGCCAATATCTTATTTCTCTTTGGTTCATATATTGACTATAGAGAAAATTTTAAAGATAAAAAATAATGAAAGAGCGCTTAGAATGATTAGGAATAATATAAATAGATCTTTAGTTGGATATACATAAATGTCGTCGCCAGTGCCAAAGAGCCCCTGGACCTATGTTCGGCCTGATCCAACAGTTTTGTGAACTTTGAATTATACATATATATATATTTATATAAATAAATGGTTCATGCATCGCCTAACTTCTTGACTATGTTGAAAGAAAAAAAATCATATTTCTGTTTATATTCAATTTTTTTTTTCTCAATACTCTCATTTCGAATAGCAGATCGTGGCTGTAGATAATAATATGTTTGGAAAGAAAGAGGATGCAACCAATAATCGAGCCTATATTTAAAAATAACTATAAACACTCTTTATTGGAACGTTTCGATAAGGAGCAACCCTGCCATCTTCAGCCTTCAAAGAGTATAGGCCTATTGTTCAAATATTTATATAAAAATAAAATTGTCCTAGATTAGAATACAACGCATGTGTTCTTAGTTGAGTGAATATAAATTCATATATGTATATATATGAACTTCTGAGTATCTCTTGACTACTATTAATATCAAAATAAAGTATTACGTAATGCAATTTTTGAAGATTTTTGACACCCCCCCCTAGACGTTGCGTAACCCTCAAGTGGCCATTTTTATCTAAAAGTTACAATTATGTTGCGCAAAGTATCTAAAATACCAGTTACGTAACGCGTTGTTTAACCCCCCCCCCCCCCTTGTAACGCATGGTAACGTTTTACGAGACCCCCCTCTCTCCCCAAATTGCGTTACGTAATACTTGTACGCTCCCTAAGCACTGATGATGTCATTATATAATTAAAGCCGAAACGTTTTCTTGGATTGAGATTTTCATCTGATAGAGGCTCTCATGTTTGGCTGTCATCCTCTCATTCCAAAGTATTAATCTTTTTATACATAATCTTTCTGTTATCAATTTTAATTTTAAAAATTTCGTTAATGAAATCTTTAAAACAATGTATTATACTAGTATATTCAGGGGCGCCGGAACGAATTTGAATCAGGGGGGCAAAAATTTTTTTTTTAGAAAATTAAAATAATTTAATATGTTCAAATAGTATAAAACAAAAAACAAATCCACTATAAAACTTTAAAAATTTTAAATAAAATCACAATTTTAATAAAATTAAAATTTTAAAAAAATTTGCCAGTGATTTTATCAAAAATTTTTGGAAAAATTAGAAAAAAAATGAATTTCTTACTCCTTTAATTTTTTTAATTTAGAAAATTTTATTTTTCAAAAGTAAAAATATATCATTTTTAAAAATAAATGAAATAAAAAGAAGAAATTTTGCCCCCCTCTGCCCCCCCCTGTAGATGCCAGGGGGGGGCAATGTACCCTGCCCCCCCCAGTTCCGGCGCCTATGAGTATATTGTTACATCAATGAGCCTCTGTCCTTTTATAATCTGTGATGCTGATAGAAATATTCTATATTATTTTAAATCTAGTTATTTATTTACATTGAAAAATTTTTCAAAGAGGTTTTTTATAATCCATTATATTTAAAAGCGTTAATTAGAATGGCTTTCACTTGAGAAGTAAGAGGTCTGGATATCTATCCATCTTTTATTTTGTTAATAATTTAATGGATTTAAATGGATTGTTGTCAGGCCTTTGAGATAGATTTCCTTTGAAACCGGAATCTAAATAACAAACAATCCAGCGCTTTGACATTAATTTATTAAGATTATTTTATTTAAGATTAGATTTCTATTCAGTAACATCTAATTTATTTTTGTTTAAAATTTTGAGAAAAATAAATTAAATGGGAATTTAAAAGTAAAAGATGTAATATACCCAAGATTCTCTTTTGAACTGAAGATGAGATTATTAGATTATTCACAAGCGCAATATTTGGACGACTTCATGAGTAGAAAAAATTTCTACCTGCAGTGAGTTGTGGCTGAAGGAAAGATTCAATATAAAAGGAGTATTAGCCAACGTAGATTCTCATGGTTGATAAATCTCCAGTCAATTGTGCTCCCCCGAGAGCCTCTTCGGGAGTTCTACTACCAAAATCAAAATAGTGATGGTGATCGGCAACCATAGCAAGAAGTAGAAGTTTGCCACATGATTAGATGCTGACCTATATCGATGTTGTAAGGTCACCTGAAATAAAACATTTTTGAAATATTTTTATTTACTAAGAGGCTAAAGCCCGACTGCGTTGGGCTTCCTCCTAGAGAGAGGTCTTCGCCTCCTTAGGCACTGTTTGTCGCTGAATGATGACTTGTTAAGATTTTCTACAAAATAAAAAAAAATGATGGCCCTAGCCAAGCCCTTTTAGTTTCTGAGATAATTTGGTCATCCAGTTTTAGAATTCTTCATAATTGTGGTACCGTTGCGATTCTCGTAATGAAATTATATTCTTGCACCATTTTGAATGATGCTCTACAAATCAAAAATTTCATGGCTTATAGTGTCATATTTTGACACGGACAGAGGATTGACAATTAAATATATAGATATATATTTTTTTTAGCAACAAAGAACAAAGGAACTTGTTTTATAACATTAGATTTTAAGCAATTAGCATATTTAACTTTAATATGCCCTCAAGCCTTGGTGTAGTGGGTAAGGATCAGGTTCAGAGGGTGAAAAAAATCTCAATATAGAGTATGGAAATAAATATACTGTGGCAAAAGAAAAGATACAATGAGGGGCAATATTAAGTGCCACCCATGCGTTTTATACTTGTAATAATTTCATTGTTTTTATAAAAGAAAATGAAAATCTTTATTGGAAATTTTCTAGTTTTGAACCATGAAAGTTTCCATTAAAAATATACACAATTTTTTTTTTAAACAATGAAATAATCAAACGTAGAGAACGTATGGGTGGGACTTAATATTTTCCCTCATTGTACCAAATTTCCTTGACTGTCAACCGATAAAGAACTGCAGTGTCTTCAACAGAGGGGGGCGGGGCAGATAAACCCCCGGAGCCCGGGAGGGCAGGGCCCATAATAATTTACTACCTCGGGGGCCGGAAAGGCTCTCTACGGCACTGGTCTTACATTTCTAGGGGTCGCACTATAATGATTGAGAAAGTGTTCTGAGGATATTAATAAAGTTATGAATTATTGGGATAAATATTCAAAAGATGTCTTTATTATGATAAAAAATACCCCTTCTTTTTTCTTTCCTTATGAGTTTTCTCTTTTAAAAGGTTTCTTTTGTAAAAGGTCTTTTTATGCATTGAGTCTGTTTAAATTATATTTTTTGAGGTAAAATATAAAGAAAGAGGATTTTACTTTTATCTCGGTTGTTTTATGTTTTCCGTATTGTATTTGTTTAAACTTTAATTTTCTTTTTATTAAGCAAAATAATTTAGCATATCCGACTTGTGTTAAAATCCTTATAAGAGAACGGATTTAAATTTTAAATGATAAATCTTAAATAATAACAAATAAAAAATAAATATGAATTACACAGAAATTTCCCTTGGGATATAAAATAATGAGGTAGGAGGTTATAAGATTTTTTAAGCAAATGAAAAAAATTTCTAGTATTACTTTGGAAAATACTGTAAACTGACAGGAATATTGTCATTAAAATAGCCCTCTCATAATATAACTGACCTTAGGAATAAATTCAATCTGTCTTTGGAGACAGGTAGTATGTAATCGGTATGCGATCCAGGATCATAATAGAGATAGCAGGCATTCCAGAGATGGGATCGGTTGAACAAATTAGATGCAGATGTTGAAAAGCCTTATGGTAGAAACTGTCCGCTGTCAGTACATAATCTGAAAAGTAGATTTGTTAGAAATTTTTTGTTCTAAATTTATAAATAGCTAGAACTTTGTAGGCTCTTTGTTAAGTTTTTCTTTTGCAGTTTAGTTATATTTTCATAATTTCTTGTATAATACTAACAGTTTAAATGGAATAAGTAATACTTCAAGAAAAGAGAAAAACTATTTTCTTCCTTCTCCCAAACAAGAATTTAGATCAGAGGTGGCCAACCCAAATGATCTTGCGAAATGCATCACAAATCCGGGGGCAGCCTATATTAGTTTAAGACTAGTATAGACATTTTTTTGGGGTAAAAAAATAAAATAAATATATTGCAAGAGTAGTGCCTGAATGTATAATTTATAATGAAAGAAATAAAGGCAGCCAAAGCAAAAAAAGAAAGACATTTATTTTTTTGCTTTATTGAACAACAATGTCGACGTTTCTTCCGACCCATCCCTCATATGATTGGTCAGTATATGCCCCAGTTTATAGGGGCCCTTAATTGAGTGATGGTCACTCTTGAACTACAGACTATTCAGTATACAAACAAAACAGTTTGAGGTTATTAAAATTACTTTTTTTCAAGTTAAAATTATTTATTAGGTGAAGTGCCTTTTAAGATGACACATTGTGAATTAATTAAAGGAAAGTTTTTTATTAGCGGAAAAAAAACTAGATAAATACGAATATGTTAGGATTATTTTTCTTTAAATATCGTTTGCTTTTCCTGATAGGTAAAAAGAAAAATGAACTTTAACCCGATGTCGTGTATCTAGTAAAAGAAGCATTTAGGACACATTTTTTTAGAGAAAATTTTTTTCTTAAAAATCGATAATTCTATCATCTCTCAAATAATGTCAGCGTAATTTACTGACATCCTGTGCATACATGAATGAAAAAATTGGATTTTGACAGGAAAAGAAGATTAAATTTAAAATATTTCAGACCTAGAATCAGAAATCGGATCATCTTTCCTATGCTTCACCCCAGTACCGTTATGACAAGAGTGGGGACTGGCGGGCGGGGGCTTAACGGACTTTGCTATCCCACTTAGCCTGCCAGACGCATGTTGCTTGATGCCTGACTTCATCCATGAACTAGGGACCTCAAGGGCCTTCACTGAACTAGAAGATTCGTTGGAATTATGCCTTTTTGAATATGTGTGGCGAACAACTTGCAGGGGTCCCGACCTAATTGTTTCGGCCCTTCGGTCGCAGTTCGGTTTCCTTAGATTAAAAAAAATTAAAAACAACTAGGGAATTCTCGGCTTCGGTTCGGGTTTCTTCGGTCAGAAACCGTTCAGTTCGAAGCGATTAGGTAGCTTTTAAAAATAAATTTGCGAGCCCTTCGGGCTCGCAAATTTATTTTAAGGGGCTACCGAATAGCTTCGAACTGAATGGTTTTTGACCGAAAGAAAGCCGAACCGAAACGGCACTAGTGACAAAACAAATAAGGCGTCACGACACGAGTAACGAAACAAATAGCGCGCGCAAATGAAAGGAACGAAAGAATCATGAACGTTGAGCTGATGAATGAAAATTGCAGTGGAAATTGCTAAGTTAGTTAAGCCCCGCCCCTAGGCCATTCCCCCTCCCCGCTCTGGACATAACGGTACTGGGGTGAAGTATAAGTCAGAATTACCCAGAAATCAAGTTATTAAGTTAAAATTAAAATTTTTTATTATTATTTATTATTGTGAAACAAAAATTCGATTTCTAAATATGTTTGGTTCGAAATAAAGTTTTACATAACGTAGTATAGTCTAATTACATTTGGCTCTGGGAATATCAAACAGCCTTTTTGGCGCAGTCGAAGAGAATGGGAGGGGGAGTTCAGAGTAAGGGGGATTAAAGTAAAAATTAACACAGAATATGAAAAATTATATTAATTGGACGATGTTATGCACTAAGGAATCAAGCGCCATTAACTTAAATCAGCGATAAAGGGCATTTCATTTCCACACTTGTCAACAAAACCATTGACAATGGCATTTTTTCTTGTTTTATACAAAAAAGTGCAGAGTTGTGATTTAAATAAAGAGGTAGATCTTCTTTTTCCCTACAAGATGAAGGTCTTATCTCAATTTCGAGCATAATGGCGCTTGGTTCCTTAATCCATAACATCGTCTAATTATTATTAAATTTTTTTAAGGTTTTTTTAGGCATCTCTGGCCATTTAGACTCTATTCCTATTTATTTCAAATGTTTGGTGGTCAATTGATTTGAAATAAATTTTTCTCGCTTCGGGCGGGAAGCGAACCCGGGACCCCAGCCATGAGAAAGAAGTTCATCTTCTCTCTTCTCTGAGCCACAGATCACGGGCTTTGTTATTGAATTAAATGAAATTTCTAATATCAAGCATTTTCAAATAAAAAAATTCTTATCTTAAGAAATTTCATTTTTGTTTTCGGAGACCAATATTTCAAGTATAGTAGAAATACTATCTTTTATAATGCAAATATGGGTTTTCACAGTGTATATGAATGAGACTTCAGATACCTTGAGGAGAATGGAGATTTAAGGCGTCACTATGATGTATAATGGATATTCTAAATCTTTACCAGAATTGGGGAAAAATCTGAAAATTAAGTAAATATATAAATATATGTAAATATGTGAAATAAATCAAAAGGAAAAAGCAAATGAAAACAAGACAAAACTAAATTTTGGTTCAAAGGAAAAACGCAGTAACTGTAAAAGTAAAATAAAAAATTTACCAAATAAAAATTTAATATTTCAATAATATTAAGAATGAATAAAGTAAAACAATAACATACAATAAAAAGACCATCATTCTCATGAAATACAAGAAGAGTGGCTCCTCTTTGCCTATAATCTTCTCTCGTTTTCCTTTTATGAGATGGCCACAAAGATTTATAGATCTGGATAAAAGAGAAACTCAGTTCGGTAGAAAGAGAAAACAGAAATAAAAAAAAATAAAAAAAAAAATTGAGAAAAATATTCCAGAAAAAAGTGCATCAGCAGATATAAAGAAATAGGATAAAATATTCAACTTTACTGACCTCGAGTAGCAAGGAAAGAAGAAAAATAAATTTGAATCAAACTCAATTCTATTATTGGACAATTTTTTGTTTTTTTGTATATATTCATAACTGATATAAATTGTGATCAACGTTACATTATTACACGTTTTTTTTTTTTTTTTTGTAAAATTGAAACCAACTTCTTGATTACTTAATGTAATTTAATATTGTGGAAAAGGGATAATTTATTTCATCCCTCTACAAAGAATTTTTAAATTAAATTTATTTACATATTATTAATCTCTTGTTACATATCAAAATTCAATATGCCAAAAAAAGCAATGGCCTATACTGTCGTCATACATATCATCATTACTATATATAAAGCACTAGTCATTCACTTCCGGTGTATGATGTATTGTACGTAAGAGAGGGAAATTTAAAACTTGAAAATTTCCAAACAGTGAGCGAGAATAGGTTTGATACATTTGCTCGCCGAACAAGTTTTATTAAATAAAATCCAAAATTTTTTTAAATCTTGCTGAAAAAAGGAGATTGAATTCTTCTTTAATGATTCCATATTGTACATTAAAATGTATACATATTTATCGAGTTAAATTAATTAATTACGTGTGAATGTTATCTAAATAATTTTTGAAAATATCGAATATATTATTTTCTCTTACCTCTATATATATGTTAATATATAGAGAGAGAAATTATTGGATTCATGACAAAAATTCGATTCGAGATTTTGAGGATATGAACATTTTGAGGTCCCCTAAATCGAAAAATCTGGTGTGACTGTCGCACAGCACACAACTTTCTCTTACCTTCGGTAATCGAAAGTTGTGTACTGTGCTTGTCACACCAGATTTTTTGTGTCGACATGTATTTAGTTCCCGGCAGTAGGGAATATTTGAATTCAGATGTCAAAATTATAAACATGGGAAAATATTTATATTTTGTAACCATGGCAACCATTTCTCCTATCTTCTCTATGAAGTACAAGAGTAAAGTGGTCTTCAAACAATTTTGAGGGCAAAACGAGAATATACATTTGAAAGAGCATCTAAAAAATAATTGATTTTTGAATTTTAATCAAAATCGTTAGAGCGAATTTTGAGAAAATCGAAAAAAACTGAAAAAGTACATCAGTAAAGTACTAGTACTCTTTGGCCGATTTTGATTAAAAGCTTATTTTCACGCTCCCGGGAGGTGTTTAACTTAAATATAAAATTTCAACCTCCTAGCTCAATTCCTTCATGCTTAAAATTGAACACACACACACACACACACACACACACACACACATACAGACACACAGACACACAGACAGACCATGTCGCGAAAACCACTTTTTTTGGATACAGGGGACCTCAAAACGTAAAGATCCATCAAAATCTCGACATCGAATTTTTGACGCTGAATCCAATACTTTCTCTCTCTATATATTAACATATATATAGAGGTAAGAGAAAGTAAAAAAGTGGTTTTCGCAACATGGTCTGTGTGTCTGTGTGTGTGTGTTCAATTTTAAGCATGAAGGAATTGAGCTAGGAGGTTGAAATTTTATATTTAAGTTAAACACCCCTGAGGAGTGAAAATAAACTTTTAATCCAAATCGATCAAAAAGTAATAGTACTTTACTGATGTACTTTTTCAGTTTTTTTTTTCGATTTTCTCAAAATTCGCTCTAACTATTTTGATTAAAATTCAAAAATCAATTAATTTTTACATGCTCTTTAAAATTTATAATCTCATTTTGCTCTCAAAATTGTTTGAAGGCCACTTTACTCTTGTACTTCGTTGGAATCATAGGAGAAATGGTTTCTATGGTAACAAATCAAAAATATTTTCACATGTTCATAAATTTGACATCTTGAATTCTAATATATTGGCGGAAACTAAATATATCTCGACACAAAAAATCTGGTGTGACAAGCACAGAACACAACTTTCTTTTACCAAAGATAAGAGAAATTTGTGTGCTGTGCGACCAGTCACACCAAATTTTTTTTTAGTTGGTATGTAAATAAGATTTCCGTTGTGAATCGTTGAGAAAGCTTTTTTCATTCATTGATTCGTAGGCTATTAGTAACTTTTTCGCTCTTCTTTTTGCCTTCGAAAAAAGTTCACCATGGGTCGATAGCTTTAGCTGTTAGATCACTTCTCATCTTTTCTTTTTTTTTTCCTCTCCTAGATCTTCTAGTTCAAATTTGATTTCTATCCCAAATATTTGTTTTTCAAAATCGCTATTATTATAATTATTGTATAATTGTATTATATTATTATTGTAATCCATTTTTTACTTTCATAGCAAGATTTCGTCTTAAGGTGCGCGTCTCGGGGTGCTAATTTTGGGACTTTCCAGCGGCCACAATTT
Organism: Euborellia annulipes; assembly: GCA_023213315.1. NCBI lineage: Eukaryota > Metazoa > Arthropoda > Insecta > Dermaptera > Anisolabididae > Euborellia > Euborellia annulipes. The sequence continues at coordinate 12,384 of JAKCPI010019085.1, read as the reverse complement.
TGAAGCTATCGACCTCAAATTTTTTTTTAAATTAAAGCTATTTAAAATATCTACAAATAATAGAAGCCCTTTTTTTGATTTTCGAAAAAAAAAAAATTTTTTTAGATTAATGGCATTAAATAAAAGATATTTTAAAAAAAGGAGCTCTATAAGTTGTAGATAATTAAATTAGTAATCATTGTGTTAAAGAATAATTAATCTTTTGCCTTTAATTAATTAGCTGGAAGGTCTAGAATGAAATGGAACAAGTTGCGTGTTATCCAATGGGGAACACTAACGCCATCTAGTGCCGCCTCGAGTCAATCGTTTTAACGGTTTTCCGAGACGTGCGGCTTAAGAAATTATACTATTTTTTAAAGCCTTTTCGACATTTGAGGCTTGTCACTATCTTTAACCTCCCACGAGGGGAGGGGGCTTAATTCCTTTTCAGCTATTTATTTATAAATTTAGTTACCATAAATAATTCAGTTTATATTTACCTACGTATAATTATAGATAAATGCTAATTTTAATAAAAATTCTAAAATTGGAAAAAGAAAGGAGAAAGAATTTTAGAATTAGAATTTTTCTCGAAGAAACATTTTAGGCCTGATCCAGACGGGCGTAGCTACGCGCTACGTGTAATGTAATGTAACGTGAAATGTAAAGCGAATTCTGTGTGTGGACGCAATACGAGCATTACATGTAAAGTTCGCGTCGGTGCTCGCTACCCTATATATGAAATCTATTTCTTTTCGTTTAGGCCTAGTCAAAGATTTTGATGTGAAAATTTTTCCTTGAGAAAAAAAATAAGAAAGTATAATCAAGTAAATGAAGACCAGAAAAAATTAGAGACATAGGATTGGGAGTAGAAGCTCGATGCCGGGGAATTTATATGTAAAATATATAACTGTAATATGTGTAAATAAAGATTTTATAATTTAAATTTAGTAACGAATGGAATTTGTTAAACACTCTGAAATTTTGGAACCATTTGGCTACCAATTTATTAGAATAAATATCTAAATGCCGGGAAAGGTTTTTTCTTGTAAAGTTTAAGTATATTTGTTCTTTTTATAATCCAATTTTAACCGAAATCTTTACTTCGTTTCGTGCTCGCCGTGATCCCTTGGGAGCGTACAAAAGGAAGATATTGCATATAAGACGCAAAGCAAGGGTGACAAGATCCTAAAAATAGACAAGTGACTTGAAAAACATACTACGCACGGCTTTTAACTACGATGTTCTGTATGTATGAAATAGGAATAAATTTTTCTATCTAATTCAAATGAATCCGAATGTGCGTTGAAATCTTTTTAAATAGGAATGTTAATTAGTAATTATTTATAGGATATTTATACTTGCTAATCATTTGCTGACTGAAAAATAAGGGATTTATTTGGCTAATTTGAATTTCAATTTATTTTATGGATATCACCGAGTAGAAGAACCGGCAAAGTTTTAACGAATCGGGGTCTTTGACATTGAACTAAATTGAAATCTTGATAAATCAATGTCAATCCAAATCCTATAAAAAATTATGCTAGTTATAATAATTAATTAGTTAAATAACTTTTGTGGTTGCAAATAAAATTTCATCAATCGTTCCGGGAAGCGAAAACCCTTTTTCCCTAGCACAAAACAAGCAAGAATACCAAAAACAAGCCAAACCTCCTACCTCAGCTTCTTAAATATTCTTTTACCCTTCGAAATTCATAAATTTTTCTAGCATATTCAAAATTATAATTTTTAATTTTATTTTACAAATTATAATTATTTTCACATATGAATGTGATATGAATGATGAATGTTTTTGATATGACGCCATCTTTGTTTTGTTGTGTCATGGCCTGAGGATATGTTAAATTATTTACCAAATGACGCATAATTAATAACTGAAACTTTCTGTTTGTAAAAGGCTAAAAATAAAATGTTTCAGAAAAAAAAAAAAAAAATCAAACTGCTTGATTATGGAATACGGTGATAAATTAAATAAAAATTATTAAAATGAATTTTTTGATGAAATTGATCAAATGAACTAGAAGACAGACGTATCATAAAAATTTTAATGTGTATATATTAAAAGAAAAAGCGGTCTTTTTGGGCAAATTTCCAAAATAAGATGTGACCTAAAAAAAAATTCTTGCTTAATTCATGAAAAAAAAAAAAAAAAAAATCTAGATATGATGTAATCATTCCTCGAGCTTATCATATATTCGCAGCAAAGCCAAGCAAAGGTGTTTTTCATATATGAGTATATGAAATTAAATATAATACAAGGGGAATAATGTATTAAAAAAATACTCTTCATAACAAAAGAAGATATATAATTTGAATTATAAAAACGAAAATTAAAAATAAACAAAAATGTTAATTTAAAACAAATATTGCTACCCCTTTAGGGCTTTACCAGTACGTTTACAAAAATAAATAAATATCAATATTTTAATTTATTTATTATTGTATAATAAATAATTTTTTATCTTATTTGTTTTGTTTTTTTTTATTTAAATAGCCTGAGAAGGTAATTATAAAAAAAAATTCATTATCCATATAAAGCATCTTTTTGAAAATGAAAATATAAAGAGAATTTAAAATAAAAAAATCTGGTGTGACTGGCGCACAGCACACAACTTTCTCTTACCTTCGGTAATCGAAAGTTGTGTTCTGTGCTTGTCACGCCAGATTTTTTGTGTCGACATATATTTAGTTCCCGACAGTACGGAACATTGGAATTCAGATGTAAAATTTATAAGTATGGGAAAATATTTATATTTTGTTACCATGGCAACCATTTCTCCTATCCTTCCCTATGAAATACAAGAGTAAAGTGGTCTTCAGAAGATTTCAATCGCAAAATGAGAATATACATTTTAAAGAGCATCTAAAAAATAATTGATTTTTGAATTTAAAAAAAAATCGTTGGAGCAAATTTTGAGAAAATCGAAAAAAACTGAAAAAGTGCATCAGTAAAGTACTAGTACTCTTTGGCCGATTTTGATTAAAAGCTTATTTTTCCGGTCAGGAGGGTGTTTAACTTAAATATAAAATTTCAGCCTCATAGCTCAATTCCTTCATGCTTAAAATTGAACACAGACACACCCACACACCCACCCACACACACACACGACAGACCATGTCGCGAAAACCACTTTTTTGGATTCAGGGGACCTCAAAACGTGAAGATCCATCAAAATCTCGACATCGAATTTTTGACATGAATCCAATACTTTCTCTCTATATATATATTACATATATACATAGGTAAGAGAAAGTAAAAAAGAAAAGAAATAAGAGAGAAATAATAAATATTGAAATAAACTCATGTATGGGTAAAATTCACGAAAAAAGGATAGTGCCCTTGACCCGTGGCTTCTCGCGCCGGGGTCACGGGTTCGCCTCCCATTCCCGGTGAGAAAAATTTATTTCATTTGATTTGACTACAAATCATTTGAAATAAATAGGGATGGGGTCTAAATGGCCTTAGATGCCGAAAAAGGCCTTAAAAAAAGGATAGCGATCCGATCAGGAGATCCTGTTAGTGGAAAGAACATAATCCCCAATCCGATCAAATATTGGATCTAGATCTAAATTAACCTATCGTGAAATATAATTTTTCAAACTACACTATTTCATTAAAAAAAAAAAAAAAAAGTAATAATTTTTTTCATTAGGGAATTTTTTTTGAAACCCAATATCTATAAAGGCTGCTTCACACGTTATCTGCAAACTTGACAAGCATGCACTTGCAATCTTTTTGTACAAGCAAACTGTAGGAGAATTTTGCACAAACAATTGTGCAAGCCGCTTGATGCTTGATTAAATTTTAATCATGAACAAGCATATTTGCGCAAGCAAAACTCTCGGTCATTTTATAGACGTTTTGACATTTGATATTTATTTAATAGGCCTATACCGGGTGGGCCAATAGTGCGTGGACGGAAGATTGTGGGCTTATTAACGGACATTTTTAAAATTTGTTGATCGCACCTAATGTGGGGCCTTTAGGGCTACAAATTAAAAATATTTTTGTTCCAATTGCTCCTCATATACAGGGTGGTCCATATCAAAGTTATGTTTTTTAAATGGAACGCCCTGTATATTATTCCATATTTAGATTATACGGTCAATTTTAGTATGACTTTATGTCATGCAATCAATGTATTCTAAAACAAACCGTTTAGCCGCAAATCGGGCTTTAGTGAAAAAACTGCTGTCTGAATAAAATTGAATATCTCGCGAACCATAAAACTTAGGGGGACTGTTCTTTTGTGAGGTTACTAACCATGAAATGTACTAATGTAGGCCAGATGGGTAACCCGGAATTATTCTTGTGTTGGGAGATATGGCCATGCCAATTTGGAAAATTTCAATCATGGATAACTTCCTTATTTCAAATGGAACATGCTACTTTTTTATGCCAAGGGACGTGAAATTTAATTATCTTTCAGATGATATAAGGTTGTCTATATCTATCTTTGGTAGTTTTCTTTTTATTCCAAAATATCTGATAACGAAAAAAAAAACTATTTATTATAGACAAAATAATTGAAAAAAAAATCCAAACCCAAAACAAAATTGTAATAAATGGAAAAAATATACTAAATATTCGAAAATGTCTTTTAATTTCCTTTAAAATCATTTATTTGAACTTCTCGAAAAAGAAATTTGGGTTATGTTCAGGTTAGGAGGTGCGCCATCTTGTTGACAAATCATAACCCGAATTTGAGCAAGCGGAACTTCTTTGAGGAGTTCTAATAAATGATTTTAAGGGAAATGTAAAGACATTTTCGAATATTTAGCATATTTTTTCCATTTATTACAATTTTGTTTTGCGTTTGGATTTTTTTTTCAATTATTTTGTCTATAATAAATAGTTTTTTTTTCGTTATCAGATATTTTGGAATAAAAAAGAAAACTACCAAAGATAGATATAGACAACCTTATATCATCTGAAAGATAATTAAATTTCACGTCCCTTGGCATAAAAAAAAGTAGCATGTTCCATTTGAAATAAGGAAGTTATCCATGATTGAAATTTTCCAAATTGGCATGGCCATATCTCCCAACACAAGAATAATTCCGGGTTACCCATCTGGCCTACATTAGTACATTTCATGGTTAGTAACCTCACAAAGAACAGTCCCCTAAGTTTTATGGTTCGCGAGATATTCAATTTTATTCAGACAGCAAGTTTTTTCACTAAAGCCCGATTTGCGGCTAAACGGTTTGTTTTAAATACATTGATTGCATGACATAAAGTCATACTAAAATTGACCGTATAATTTAAATATGGAATAATATACAGGGCGTTCCATTTAAAAAAACATAACTTTGATATGGACCACCCTGTATATGAGGAGCAATTGGAACAAAAATATTTTTAATTTGTAGCCCTAAAGGCCCCACATTAGGTGCGATCAACAAATTTTAAAAATGTCCGTTAATAAGCCCACAATCTTCCGTCCACGCACTATTAGCCCACCCGGTATATTAATTCATTTAAAATTTCAATTTAAATATTAATATTTAATGTGTCTCTGTTTAAAGCAAGTGAGTATTTCTTGTTATCTTCGAATAAATAATCTTTTGTTTCGCTTTGTTCTAAGTTAATTTTCGGCATAAGCAGTTGCTTGTACAAGCATGCTTGTCAAGTTTGCAGTTTACTTGTGTAGCCCCAGCAGCCCTAAGTTAGTAGTTATATCATAATTTTAAGAATCTGGGTGGCGCACAGCACACAACTTTCTCTTACCTTCGGTAATCGAAAGTTGTGTTCTGTGCTTGTCACACCAGATTTTTTGTGTCGACATGTATTTAGTTTCTGACAGTAGAGTACATTCGATTTTCAAGATGTAAAATTTATAAGTATGACAAAATATTTATATGTCATGGCAACCATTTCTCCTATCTTTTCTATGGAGTACAAGAGTAAAGTGGCCTTCAGAAAATTTCAATCACAAAATGAGAATATACATTTTAAAGAGCATCTAAAAAATAATTGATTTTTGAATTAAAAAAAAAATCGTTGGAGCGAATTTTGAGAAAATCGAAAAAAACTGAAAAAGTGTATCAGTAAAGTACTAGTACTCTTTGGTCGATTTTGTTCAAAAGCTTCGTGTCACGTCCAATGGGGGTGCCTAACTTAAATATAAAATTTCAACCTCCTAGCTCTTTCCGTTCTTGAGATATTTTGTTCACAGACACACAGACAGACAGACAGACAGACCATGTCGCGAAAACCACTTTTTTGGGTTCAGGAGACCTCAAAACGTGAAGATCCATTAAAATCTCAACATCGAATTTTTGACATGAACCAATACTTTCTCTCTCTATATATATTAAAATATATATAGAGGTAAGAGAAAGTAAAAAGGAAGTGAAACGAACTTAGATCATGAAGTAGAAACTCCATCACAATGATAGACCTAATAATAAAGCTATTAAAATTATTATTATACCTATATTAATTTTAATTTTTTTTTTGCTAGGTAGCATTTATAATTTAAAGGAATGTCGGTGTCGGGTATGCATCGCGTTGACGTCAGCCAGAGAAGCGGGGGTTCGAATATCGACCACTAAACGCAATGCAATCGACCGGGTCGTCCCCCACCCTCTAAAGGCCTGTCACCCACTTTTTTGACCAGCGGCACTAGAGCTTCAATTCTTTAACACGTTCAATAATGAAGGCAACCAAGCAGACGAGACATGAGCCTTCGAAGGTAGTAAACATTAATTCAGATTGACATCCATTTTCTATTATTATACATGAACATATTCAAGGAGAAAACAACGAAAAGAAAGAAAGAAACATATTTAGTTTTTCCTAAAAGTGAAAAAACTTTTGAAACCGAAAGATATATTATTAACGAAAAGCCTTAGATTGCCATTTTTATCTAAAAATCACAATTATGTTGCGCAAAGTATCGGAAAGTGGCTAAAATACCAGTTACGTAACGCGTTGTTCAACCCCCCCCCTCCCTCCTTGTAACGCATGGTAACGTTTTTTCAAGACCCCCCTCCCCCAAATTGCGTTTCGTAATACTTGTACCCTTACGTATCAGTGGGTTACCTAACTTGATATCAAATTTCAATCTCCTAGCTCTCTTCGTCCTTGAGATATTCTGCCCACAGACAGACAGACCATTTTGCAGGATTTTTTGAACGCAGTGGATCTCAAAACCTATATTTCATTCAAAATCTCGACATCGAATTCTTGAAAAAAATTACATTCTCTCTCTATATCAAAATCATATTAATAGAAATATATTAAACCCACAAATCATTTTGAAGCTGATTGTGTCATTTCTTTATTATTTAAGGAATAATAATAAAATACGATAAGAAAAGAAATAAATTTAATAATTAGATACTAGAGTTAAGTTTAAACTTCTTCAAGAGCATAATGAAATAATTAATACTAAAACCTAATCTGCTTATAACTCCTCGAAATGAATGTATAGGTTAAGTGTAGAAGTTTGAAACGATTATGATGACGAAGGGTCCTCAATCAAGTTTGAAGGAAGAAGAAGAAGCCTCGTTTAAGGACGATGCGGATGAGGAGGTTGTCGTTATTAAACTTAATATTCGCCGAGTGAATAATGGAGGTGATGGTAGTAGTGTGGCTAGCTAGTGGTTAGTGGTCGTGTGCTAGCATATCTCAGGTGGCATACAAGAGAAGGCTTTGAACACCCCGCGTGTTTTTATATGCCAGTAACTCCAACCGCAAGATAAGAGCTTTATGCTTACACCCTCTCTCTATAAAGGGGTTTTAGGGAATATGAATATATTTATAACTATAAGGTATTAATTATAAACTTTTAAAGAAAGAGGATGATTTTTTTTTTATTTTTAAAATTTCATATAGATTCATTTTTTACTTTTTAAATAAAGTCGAAAAGGGTAAAAATAAATAATAGTTTTTTTTTTTTTAATATTTATTATATTCAAAAAAAATCTGGTGTGACTGGTCACACAGCACAACACTTACTCTTACCTTCGGTAATCGAAAGAGAGTACAAAGAGTTAATTATTTTTGACTACATTTGGAGTAAGATTGGCTTTAGGGTTGGAATAAAAATTAATTGAATTATTTGTCCCCTACGCCCAGCCCCGAACAGTATGCAATATACATTTAATAAGTGAAAATTGTATAAAAATCTAAAGATAGAGCGCTATTTAAATAATAATATAAAAATAATTTTCCTAAAAGCTTCCAAAAATAAATTCTACTTTGGAGATTCGTATTCCAGAGAATATTTTCGTCCCTCAGCATTATATTAGCTAATAAACTTATTCAAGGGAGTTAGCAATTCAAGTGGCAACATTGTCCTAATGGCTCGATTAACGAACGCACTTTAATGTTGAAATCGCGTGTGTCGACCTCGGAAACATTGACTTCGTCTTATTCGATGTGCATTTACTTGAGAAGATCGTATCGGTATTATGAACTGTGTCAAGAGTCAAAGCAACACTCATTATAATTTCTCTGGAATTAATGTGTATGACCAAGGCTAATGCTGGGTTTGATTGACAGCCAAAAGGGTGCGGAGTCCACCCCCATATGGCACTTGAATGCAAAGGAGCCAGTAAAGGACCTTCACACTGATAATGCAAGACTTGGGCTAGCGATGCCAAATTCCCCCCCTTTTGTTGATTTAAATATTTCGGTCAAGTATCCTAAAAATATAATACTTTTCTTTGATAATATGGAAAAATAAAAAAGTATATTTTCAATATTTTTCTTTGAATTCTAAATCCGAAATCGTTTTTATTTTTTCATAGTACAATAATAAATCTTTTTTATTTTTTTTTTGGATAGCCATTTATCTCAAGAATAAAATGTACATGGTTCAAATTTTATTTGCTCTGAAAAATTTCATTGATCTAGCTCGTTGAGTTTTTAAAATATCATGTTCAAACACACATTAATTAAATTCAACAAGTTCTAAAATGTCGAGAATCATTTTTAAGAGTACAATACTTTTTTTTTGTAGCTATACTAGAAAGTAAATAACAAGGCAAAATGAAAAATGCTAGAAAAAAAAAATACAAAATAAAATAACTCACATTGTGAAGACCGAAGTGGTCGATTCTGCCAGAGTAAGCATCTTAACTGGGGGTAACGAAGATCGAAGGCAACTGGAATTAAAAGAGAAAAAAAAGACATTAATTGGGATCTTATTTAATTTCTTTTCTTTTTTTTTTTTTCAATGATAACAAGAAAGCTCTTATTTTTATTTTATTACTCCGATAGATAAAATGAATCAGAAAAGTCTTATTTTGAAAGAGAAATAATTGAGATGAGATAACAACAAATAATGAAAGGAAAATTATCGATATCTTTGTTTTCTAATAAAAAAATATGTTTTTACTTTCTCTTACCTATGTATATATGTAATATATATATAGAGAGAAAGTATTGGATTCATGTCAAAAATTCGATGTCGAGATTTTGATGGATCTTCACGTTTTGAGGTCCCCTGAATCCAAAAACTGGTTTTCGCGACATGGTCTGTCTGTGTGTGTGTGTGTGTGTGTGTGTGGGGTGGGTGGGTGGGTGGGTGGGTGGGTGGGTGTGTGTGTGTGTGTTCAATTTTAAGCATGAAGGAATTGAGCTAGGAGGTTGAAATTTTATAATTAAGTTAAACACCCCCGGGACCGGAAAAATAAGCTTTTAATCGAAATCGGCCAAAGAGTACTAGTACTTTACTGATGTACTTTTTCAGTTTTTTTCGATTTTCTCAAAATTTGCTCCAACGATTTTTTTTTAAAATTCAAAAATCAATTATTTTTTAGATGCTCTTTCAAATGTATATTCTCATTTTGCGATTGAAATCTTCTGAAGACCACTTTACTCTTGTATTTCATAGGGAAGATAGGAGAAATGGTTGCCATGGTAACAAAATATAAATATTTTCCCATACTTATAAATTTTACATCTGAATTGATGTTCCATACTGTCGGGAACTAAATACATGTCGACACAAAAAATCTGGTGTGACAAGCACAGAACACAACTTTCGATTACCGAAGGTAAGAGAAAGTTGTGTGCTGTGCGCCAGTCACACCAGATTTTTTTTTGTTTGAATTCTTAGCTAATGTTGAAAAACTCTGCCAAACACAAGATTTCACAACAAAAAATTTAAATCTCTTTAATTTGGGTGATTATATTTCGAAAATTCATAGTATATCTTGTTGCTCAGGAGCCCACATTTTGTGGGTACGTGGATGGCGACCACGAGCTGCCCGAGCTCCCGACAGGCTGTCCTTCAGTTCTTTAAATGTCTGTCTCTTCCTTCCTCTATTCAACAGGCATCAGCCCGTGCGACGGGCCGGCCTGTCCTATTTCTTCCGGTCGTAAAAACGTATGAAAGGGTTGGAGGGAAAGAGTGAGATCCGCCGACCCCGCATCACGGGACAAGGCGAGGATAGAAGAAAAAGAAGAAAGTTATATCTTGTAAGCTCAATGATGATGGTACAAGAAGAAATACAACACTTCTTCTTCTGTCCTCGCCTTATTCCCGCGATGCACGGACTTCACTTTTTCTTTTCAAACCTATCACGCGTTTTTGCGATCGGAAGAAATAGGACAGGCCGGCCCGTCGCACGGTCTGACGCCTGTTGAAAAGAGGAAGGAAGAGATAGACATACAAAGAACTTTCGGACTCTCTGACCGAGCTCGGGCAGCTCGTGGTCGCCATCCACGTTGCCTATGTGGTCAGCATAGCGAAAACGTAAACAAATGATTCTTTGGTGTAAAAGTTTTGTATTTCTTCTATCATCATCGCTAATATTTAAATATTACTTTAAAGATGGAGTGAAGAATAAACAACTAAATTTCTCCCAAGATCCGGGTTATTAAGCAATGCCAAGCGGAAATCGGGATAGGTGGCCCTGAGAAACAAGACTGTTGAACACCCACAGGGAGTCATTGAGACTGAATTGTATAATATTTCAAATATGCATGTAATATTTGTAAACTATAGTCAATATCGCTTATTTAGCTGAATTAACCTTAAAAAAAACTTGCTATATTATTAGTTTTGTCTATATATTTTTTTTGAAATATTTTAATTAAACGAAAAGTGTTTATAAATTCTATATTTTTATTCATTTCCTTTTTGGTTTAAATTATTTTCTAAAATATAATATAAACCGGGCGTACATATTTAATCTCTTTCCCTATTAAATAACTCTCACTCCCTTGCAATCATTTTTGTTTTAAGTTTACATATATAAATATTAAACGAACAAACAACGAAGGGCCTTTCTGAAAGTTTCCCCATGTTATATTATAAATTGTGTATATAGCCAGCCTGGGCTATATATTGAGGGACAATAGAAAGAAAAATATTTTATTTTATTTTCTCTGGCTCAAAGGACTGACTGTCAATGAGAGCGCGAATGGAGATGGAAAATAAGAATGATTTAAGCTAAGAGGAAGTCTCTTTTCAATTGTGGATTAGCTTCATTTCCTTGTTTTGAATAAATACAATATACTGTATAAACCAAATGAAAATGTCAATTTTTTTAATAAAAAAAATTAAATGGCTCCAGCAGAGTGAAAACATCATCATTAGAGCTACCGTAGATCTACAGTATCATTCATTACATAGAAGTCACAAAAATTTTGAAAAAAGAAAATATAAGCTACTGTGTGTTAAAATAGGATTCTCATTTAGTAGAAGACATTCAATGTTCTCAAAGAACTAGGCGAAACAAAAAAATTCCCGTCTATATTATTAAATTAAAAGAGCGAAAAAAATCGGATAAAATTTCAAAAAAAAAAGGGTAAAAAATGGATAAAAAATTACACGGGTAAGAAAATATAATGAGCTCAGAGAATAGAATTTGAGAAAGTGTGAAGTTGGAAAGATCATTGTGTGGTTTTATGAAAGCACGATGCAAATGAAACTTTTTTTTCGGATCGTAGGCGTTTAACTGAAAATTTTCAGAAAATTATTCAATTAAGGGTATTAAAATCGCGTTTTTAATCTTAACTTAATAAGTGGAAAATGGGAAATCAATAGACGCATGTTAAAAACTGAGAACAATATTTATTTAGTAATTGAAGATTTGAATCATTTTAAATTATTTTAAAATTATATTTTATCAATTTAAAAATTGAATAATTAAAAATCTCACAATCATTTTTTTATAATTCATCATATATATTAAATTTCAACTGTCCTATTTTTGTCATCACGGCTTGTGACATCCCAAAGCTTGTATGGTCACTCCATGACGTCACGGCTTGTAACGCGACATGCTGATAGAAGAGCGATAAAATTTGAGAGGATCAAATAAAAAAGTTTTCACCTTAAAAAAAATAGAAAAAAGTTAAATTTCAACTGTCCTATTTTTGTCACACGGCTTGTGACATCATAGCTTGTAGCGTCACGGCCC
>JAKCPI010019084.1:0-19802 GCA_023213315.1 Euborellia annulipes | reverse complement strand
TTAAGTCACCATTATTTACCATTATATTCTTTCTAAATGGCCTATATTTTTACTTTCTCTTTCCTCTATATATATGTTAATATATATAGAGAGAGAAAGTATTGGTTTCATGTCAAAAATTCGATGTCGAGATTTTGATGGATCTTCACGTTTTGAGGTCCCCTGAATCCAAAAAGTGGTTTTCGCGACATGGTCTGTCTGTGTGTCTGTCTGTCTGTCTGTGTGTCTGTGAACAAAATATCTCAAGAACGGAAAAAGCTAGGAGGTTGAAATTTTATATTTAAGTTAGGCATCCCCATGGGACGTGACACGAAGCTTTTGAACAAAATTGACCAAAGAGTACTAGTACTTTACTGATGCACTTTTTCAGTTTTTTTCGATTTTCTCTAAATTTGCTCCAACGATTTTTTTTTAAATTCAAAAATCAATTATTTTTTAGATTCTCAATAAAATGTATATTCTCATTTTGTCATTGAAATCTTCTGAAGACCACTTTACTCTTGTACTCCATAGAAAAGATAAGAGAAATGGTTGCCATGGTAACAAAATATATATATTTTGCCATACTTATAAATTTTACATCTTGAAAATCCAATATACTGTACTGTCGGAAACTAAATACATGCCGACACAAAAAATCTGGTGAGACAAGCACACTACACAACTTTCGATTACCGAAGGTAAGAGAAAGTTGTGTGCTGTGCGCCAGTCACACCAGATTTTTGTTAATCAAATACTTTTACCCAGGGGTGGATTAAGGGTTGAAAATTAAGATAAAATAATTTCAAAATAAAATAAAAATTAAAATAATTATTTTTAAATGTATTCAAATTATTTTGAGAGTAATTTCGCAAAGAAGACTCGCATTTCCTTTATGAAGGCATTAACCAGGGGGTTTAACAGTGGCGTAGCGAGGGGGGAGCAAGGGGGGTCATCATGCCCCCCGGGCGCTACTCACAAAGGGGCGCCCAATGGTCCGAAAAACAAAAAATTGCAGGATAATTTTTTCTTAAATTTAAAGCCTAGCTTGAGCCGATGACTTTATTTATTAATTTGCGAGTATACATACATATATTTACATATAATATAATATGGTTTTCGAATCGGGGGGGGAGTGCTAAAAAGGTATAGTGCCCCGGGCACGAGTTAAGCTCACTACGCCACTGGGGGTTAATGCCCCATCCCCTATAATGCACAAAGATATTAATGTTTTTTAATACTTTTACTAAAAAAAAGTGCATTCCGTTTGAGTTAAAATTGATATTCAATATTTAGCAAATAGCATAGTGGGGTAGAATCATTTTAATGTCATTCTAAAATTTCTTATTACTGGGGCGGAATTAATTTTTGAAGATTTCGAAACTCTCATAAACAGATAATAATAACACTGGGTAACTTAAGAACCCATCGAATCCCTTGCAGAATTTTGTCGGCATTTTTTTCATTAGGTAAAAAAGTAAGATATGATTAGTCCACTTAGAATTTTACTGGGGTGAGTTGCCGCATCTTTTTGTATATAGAACTAATCTCAATTAGGATTTGAATTTTTACTTTCTCTTACCTATATGTATAAGTTAATATACATATAGATAGAGAGAAAGTATTGGATTCATGTCAAAAATTTGATGTCGAGACTTTGATGGATATACACGTTTTGAGGTCCCCTGAATCCAAAAAGTGGTTTTCTCGACATGGTCTCTGTCTGTGTGTCTGTCTGGGTTCAATTTAAAGCATGAAGGAATTGAGTTAGGAGGTTGACATTTTATATTTAAGTTAGGCACCCCCCTAGGGCGTGAAAATAAGATTTGAGAAAAATATTTTTCTTCAGGAATGAAAGTTAGAAAAAACGAAGCCAGAATTTTTTCTTAAAAAATATATTTTAACAGCTGACGTTTCGGCTTTGGTCAAAGCCATCCTCGGAGCTGTTAGTGGTCATCCGAGGATGGCTTTGACCAAAGCCGAAACGTAAGCTGTTAAAATATATTTTTAAAGAAAAAATTTTGGTTGCGTTTTCTTTTAACTTTCATTCCTGATACAAATTCCACCAGCCATAAAATACCCTTATATTGATACCAGCGTTTTCCAAACTGGAGGCGCGCTTCCCTAGGGAGGGGCGAATATTGCCCACAGGACCAATTTTCCAAATGATTGCTAGTTTTAATATAAATAAGAATAAATAAAAAAAAAAATTTATATTTTTTAGCATTACAAATTTTTGTTTTTGTATTATTTTATAAAATGGGGGGGGGGGGGGAGGCGTCATAAGTTTAATCATTTTTTAGGGAGGCGTGATAACATAAAGTTTGGAAACCACTGATTTAAAGGAAGAAGGAAAAGAGCTCCTAGGGGGAAATTTTATATTCCCTATCCCCTCCACCCCCTCTAAACCTGAAAATAAGCTATTGAATAAAATCTGACACAGAATTCTATATAGTACTTTACTGATGGAATTTTTGAGTATTTTTTTATTTTCTCCCAATTCACTCTAACGGCCCTACTGTATATTTTCATATTGCCGTCAAAATTGTTTGAAGAACACTTGGTACAAAAGATAGGAGAACTGGTTACGATGGTCAAAAATATAAATAGTTTTCTGTCTTTTTCTGCTGCTGGGGCCATTAAGACTTTATAATTTATATAATAAGAGAAAATTGCTTTTTATTTATATATGGCTTCCGGCGGGGGCTCAACAACTCTCTTCATCTGGGACACCCATCCAGATGTTAAGCACTGCTTGTTTACAATGATCTTGGTGTTACATCTTAAATTCTAACGGAACTAAACATACATAAACATACTCACAAGTTTTTTAAATAAATATACTTATATATTTATATCGACACAAAAATTCTGGTGTGACAAGCACAGGACACAGGTGATGGCGACGATTACAATGATTTTAATCTCAATAACCAATCAAAGTGTGGTAGAAAAAACCTCCGTGTATTCATACGAGTCTAGGTTCTTCTTTTTAATTTTCTGGTGACGTCACTGAGTAAATTCTTGGACTTTTCTTCACTGAGGGCAGTGTTTTGAAAAGCATTGCTCTACTTATTCTAATTAAAAAATCTCCGGGGTTTTGGTGCAACTTATAACACACCGATGCCCCGGAAATGCTGGAGATCCTGGGTTCGATTCGCGGGGGCCATGGGGCGCTTAAACAAAAAAAAACATACAAACATGTTAAATATAGGCAATATATACTGTATATGACTAGTCAAGTCCGAATCGAGGTATATTTAATACTAATAGTAATACTCCCGTAGATCTCGAAAAACATTTAATTAATAAACTCTGATGTGTACGCTTACAATTTTCAATTACCGAAGATACAGTTGCGTAATGTGGGTTTTGTCACACCAGATTTTTTTTAAATTTGATTTAATGATCTATTAAAGAAACTATTGTGGGTATTAAGGATTTTCGTGTATCAATAAAGAGCTTTTTCTATAAATTACGGTTTGATTTTGGCAACGTTTTGTTCGCAGCGTCTATTAATCAAAAAATAAAAAAATACTCTCAAATGATATTTCGAAAAATTATCTAATGTTGTTTTTTTTATTTAAAAATATTATCGTAACAACAGCTTTGTGTTGTTTAAATACCTTTATAAAATATTAGCTTTGATTTATATTTTCTTTTGCTTTGGCAAAAGACGTCTTCTCTTTTATTCAATTTTTTTTTTATTTTAATTAACCATTAAATAAAATAAATAAATAAACGTGAGTTATAGTTGGTCTGAAAATAATCCGGCGGGCCTGGCCGGAAGGAAGAACAACAGCAAAATTTGTGGAGTAAAGGCTGATGGCACAGTACATTCTGAAAGAGAAATGAGTATTAAAAAATCTGGTGTGCCTGGTCTCTTACCTTCGGTAATCGAAAGTTGTGTTATGTGCTTGGATTCAGGGGACCCCAAAACGTGTAAATCCATCAAAATCTCGACATCGAATTTTTGACATGAATACAATACTTTCTCTCTATAGATATATTACATATATATACATAGATAAGAGAAAGTAAAAAGGATAATTTGATTGGTTAGCTCTGATTAAGAAGAGGAAAGTGTTACAACTTAGTAATTGAGGATTTTTTTTTAATTTTCCAGCATGAAATTTGATAAAAAATCTAGTATGATTACAAACCTACATCTTTTTTACAATCTCTTACCTCTATATATGTTAATATATAGAGAGAGAAAGTATTGGATTCATGTCAAAAATTCGATGTCGAGAATTTGATGGATATACACGTTTTGAGGTCCCCTGAATCCAAAAAAGTGGTTTCCGCGACATGGTCTGTCTGTCTGTCTGTGAACAAAATATCTCAAGAACGAAAAGAGTTAGGAGGTTGAAATTTTATATTTAAGTTACCCACCCCCTGGGACGTAACAGGACGCTTTTTAACAAAATCGGTCATAGAGTACTAGTACTTTACTGATGTACTTTTTCAGTATTTTTCAATTTCCTCAAAATTCGCTCTAACGATTTTGATTAAAATTCATAAATCAATTATTTTTTAGTTGTTCTTTAAAATGTATATTCTCATTTTGCTCTCATAATTGTTTGAAGCACACTTTAGTCTTGTTCTTCAAAATATTTTCTCATGTTTATAAACTGTTTACTTAAAACAGAATTCAAAAGAGGGTAAATTTTCCCGACCTGAGATTCTTAAAAAAACAAAACTTTCCCAAAAAAAGTTATTTTATAAAAGGATGAGGGGGGTGAGGGAATGATCTCGGAAGATCAGAAACCTCCCCTGGCGGAGGGCCTGAAATGATCCGATCTAAAAATAGAAATCAAAATCCAAAAACCCGATGATATATTTCCTGTTAATTTTTAAATTCCCCAGCGATGCCAACTCGTTGTTACGTAATAATTTTTCCTCTCATTTATTTCCCGCGCGCTCTCTTGTTTATTTTGTTTCCGGCTGCTTAAAAATAGTCTAAAATAAATCATTAGGCTCATAATTTAGCGGACAGGTAGTCCGATGATGGTGGTTTGGCGTTCTTCACTCACTCAAGCATGTCATCGCACACACGTGGGTGGGTGGAGAGAGAATACCTCCGAGAGATCTGATCAGAAGAAATCAGTACTGGAGAGAGAAGGCTTAGAGTGCGCGGCTTTTTTTATTGGAAAAACATTCGCCTTCGGTCCGCGGTCGCCCGAATAATCCTCGTCTCTCGCCTTCTAATTTTAGCACTTAATGTGTGTATTTTATAATAATCGTGTCTATATGTGAACTGAGAGAGGTTTCAGCTTGCTTGTCGTCTGTCGTTTAGTCGTCGATAACCCTTCAGGGAAGTTGATCTCTCTCTTTTTGATTGTAAGTTCTCTCTTTTTCAATCATTCATTTCACACATGTGCCAAGATTTTTTTTTTGGAACACGTTCAGATAATAAGACACGATGTTTTTGTTAATATAAATCGGCGCGGCTGTTGGTGCAGTTTGTGGCGCTTCTTTCTTACAGCTGAGCTTTGTCTAATTCTAAATCTGGACCAAAGTGGCTGCTGCTGCTCCTCACATAAATTAAGCACACACAAGTAACAAGGATGACATGACAACCGAAATACAATTACTTCACCACCTTTGCATAAATTTTAAATTATGACATCAAAGCAACGAATGATTTTCGGACTATTTTTAAATTCATTTTTTTTTCCTTTACACATTTCTTTTTAAACAGTGATAGTGTACATTGGATACTTCATTTCATTACCTAGTAAACTTAATGGCCTCAGGTGCCGAAAAAGATCTTAAATAAAAAAAAATCATTTTATTTGTTCTCTAAGAATATATTTTATCCTTAAACAATGATAAAACTAACAAAATATGCAAACATTAATGCACGAGTTTAGCGTTTGCACCGCACTTGTTTAGGGTTAAGTAACAGTTAACTTGCCGGTACCAAATTTCAATTGTATATTTGGAAGTTACTTAGAGATAATTGCCAGGTTCTTAACATGGGCGGATACAAAGTGGGTAATTACCCCTCCCCCCCGAGGTTTGAGAAAAATATTTTTTTTTTGGCAATTAAATTTTATTTTTAATATAAAATTTTAAAAATTAATGCTTACAAATTTGATTTGTATATATATACTGGTAAACAAGTACAGAATGCACCTTTAAATTACCGAAAGTAAAAAATAAGTGTGTGCTGTGTGTCTTACCAGATTACCACCACGGGCTCCCCCAAGAAACTCCTCTGGAAAAAAAAACAAAGTCTTCTTATCAGAAACTTGTATTTGAATCGGCTACTAATTTGTGCACAAAAGACAATTTTTTTAATCTTGTCCCTACCGAAATTTTTTTATAATAAAAAAAAACTAAACTTTTTCATGATCTCAGATGTGGGAAAAAAAGAAATATTTTAAATTTTTCTATTTTTTATAGGTCCGTGCCCGTCCGTCCGTCCGTCCGTGCTTGCTACCCGCCCGTAATTTTTTATTGCCTTTAAAGCTCTACTACACGATTTTCATTTATGATTATTCAAATAAAAACAATTCCTTCAATTTTAAAAAGAAAAAATCTGGTGTGTCGGTCGCACAGTACACAACTTTCTCTTACCTTCGGTACATCGAATTTTCGATCTGATCGCAATACTTTCTTCTATACTGTATATTACATATATGGGTAAGAGAAAGTAAACTTACTAAATTAAAAAAAAATATTAAAATTTACAGCGTTGCCATGTTGCACTTTTATTAAGCCATACTATTCTATCTGTATCAGTCAAAAATATCCATCTAACAATCAACTCTAATAGTTAGAGAAACCAAGGGCATTTAAGCTATGCAACTAACTCACAGATGCATCTATATTTGCTCATACAGCAAAATCTTTCAAATGCCTAAATTCAATAATCAATCTTACCAAAAAGCACTTTAAAAAATAAATTAATATCATCTTTCTAAGCTCTCTAGGAAGGGCTGAGTCAGATCTCTAGCCAATGGATACCTTTGGCTGATACAGATGGTATTTATTCCATGGTTAAAATATTGCAGTGCAAATGAGCAGCTATTTAATTTAAGTAACTCCTAGTAAAGTCAAAAGGTGCAATTGGACATAAACAGTAAAATTATCATATTTTCTTATGGGGAATCAATCATTGATTTGTAAAAATAATTAATCCTATCGACGTTTAGGGATTAAAAATCATCTTTTCAGAACAAAAATATAATAAAATAGAAAACTAAGTCTCATTAACCTGGCATGTCTCGTTATTTCCTGAGAATAAGAATTTTTTTCTTTTAACAAATATTTCCTGAATGAGTCAGTTTTTATTTTCAACTTTTTTGAACTTTAATCCATACGATATTAAATTTTCACATGTGTCTGTGTGAATGTGTCACGACTCTTAGTAAAATGATTAAACAAATCAAAGTTGAATTTTTTTATTAATATTCCATTGAATGTTTTACTTTTTGAGGAAGCTTCGACTCTCAAGTTGCTTAACCAGTAAAAAATAATTCTCAACGTTTCGTCACTTCATTCATGCCTTATCAAATTTTTTTTTTTTATTATTTTATAAACAATTCTTTTGAATTTTTTTGTTTTAATTTAAAATGACGTTCAGTGATAGAAAAAGAGATTTATTTTATTTTGTACTCTTGTTTCTGGGAGGTGACCTATCCGAGATTCAGCAGTAGTTGACTCTGCTTACTGTAATCGTAATCGGTGGCTCCTCTCGATCCAAAATATTTTATAAACTAAATATACTTTGTTATTGTTGCGTCCACGTTTTTATTTTCTAAATTAATTCGAAGACAATATAATCTAGACGGGTAACAATCCTCCTGACCTCTAGCACAAGAGGCGAGATCTCAATCTCTGTGCTCCATTTGTCGTTTGGTTTTTATCTCAAGATGCCAAGGGGATATTAAAGTCATGGTCATCATGAAATCCACCTGAAGAAGGCCAATAGAATCACCTAAACGGGGATCCCGAGAGGAATTTCAAATAAAAAAGTTAAAATATATTTTGAATAAAAGCCTAAATAGCCTCGGATAGGTGAACTCGAGGAATCAGCGCGTGGAACGTCCCCTCGGTACCCATCGATATTCTATTTAAAAATAAATTAATAAATTCAAAACCCCCTAAATGAGCTCTGTAGCCGAAAGAATAAAAAACGTGTTGTGTGTTTAAAGTAAGCCTATAATTCGTCTCTCTCCTGGATCTCTCTCTACCCATAACCTTTAGGAAAAGGACCAAGAGGCGAGCGGCGCGGCTAGTTTTTTATTTTATTTAATTTCTCTGGCTCCTCATTCTTAACTCATTAATAATCGCCTGTACCCTGACATAGGCTTAGAAAATACATATAATGCAGAATTTTCACAGAAATTCAATTCAAAAACCTATTTTTCTTTTAATCGGCAGGATTTCGATCCTTTTGTATTTAAATCCGAAGATCCGATCCAGGATAGAAATTCTTTTTTTGGTGAGGATCTCGGATCTGGATTCAAATGAAAAGGAGTTGGATTTAAGGATTTAGATCGAAATTATTTATCCTCTCTGGATTTAGGATACCCTTTTCAAAGGATTAGCAAACCTGGATTCTTTCTATTCTTTTCAAAGGGTTGCCAATCCTTTAAAACTTTTTTACTTTTTAATAAATAGCTCTTTTTGATTGTTCAAGAAGGATTTTTATTTATCTTTGATCCAAAGGCCTAAAAATGTGCAAATTCGCCAAAAATTGGATCGATTGCAAAACGAGATCGCAGATCTTGAATTGCGGATCGGTACAGCGATCCTCCCCCGTGCTTAGTGTAGTTGGAGGCGTTTGAACCCCCCCCCCCCCCCATGAGACTCATGCCATGACTAGATATTTTAGCTCTATAATAAAAATTATATTTCATATAGGGTAAGAGAAAAATATAATAATTTACTCTAGTTAAAAAAAAAAAGAAAATGATTTATAAATCCCCTAAAAAAATCTTAAATTTTTCAAATATTTGAAAAATATTCGAACCTCCCCTATCAAAAATTTCTGGCTGCGCCTATGAGCTAATCCATCCATTTTGCACGAGCCGGTTAGGATCGATCGTTCGAACTGACAGGATCGGATCGTTAATCCTTATTAAAGGATTTCCCCCATCCCAAATATCTAAAAAAAAAAAGGCACGCAACTCTTCTGACTTTTCTAGTCTGAAGAAAGCCACGTAAAATTTTTACCCCACCATTGTTAAAAAAAAAAATCAAAATTCGTAAGTAAAAATAAAATAACTTTTTTTAAACCCTCCCACTTAAACAGAGAGAGAGGTGACTTAATATTAGAAAAATATTATCACAATCGAGAGGCCCTTCAACTTGTCTTGGCTATCTTAATGGAAAGCATCTTATGATTAGCAAGCTATAGAGAGAGCGAGCTAAAGCTATTAGATGCTAAGACTCCCTCCAACCATCCATTCAAACTCGCTCATAAGTAAGCATTGCACATTCTCCGTCTGATTAAAAATAGGCCTGAAAACCCTCCACCCACGCACTCATGTCACGTGACCCCCTCGGCGGTTTCACGCCCGAACCTCCCTCGTCACTATTATCATTCATTTCTTCTCTCTCTCTCTCTCTCTCGATTTCTTACCCAAATCTATTTTTGCATTTTTTTTTTCACTCCTAATAAAATCACAGTTATTTTCATTCCCTACTTAATAAATCAATTATGAAATTAAGATATAAAAAAAAATTCATTTGGCTTTTAAATTTTAGAGGTGAGACAACCAGAGCACTTTATTAATAATTTTAAATCTTTTTTTTTTTTTTACTTCTTTTTCGACAATTCGATCGATTGGTAATCAATGTAATTTTATTGCTTAGAGTGGGAAATGATCCACTCAATGTTCTTTGAATTGTGAAACGTAACATCCTCATGGTCGTAACCAGTGCCCTAGCAGGGGGGGGGCGAGAGGGCGACGGGCTCGGGCGCAATAAAGAAAGGGGCTCTGGCAGCTTTCAAATTTTTACAAAAAAAAAAGTAATATTCATAATAATGATTGTAGCGAAGACAAAATTTTTTTTTATTTTTTAACACTCACGCTTTTTTCCATTCACACAGTCTTTTCGGCAGAAGACAAAAAATAACAAACTTATATAAAAAAAAATATTAAATATTTTTCTTTTTTGTTATGACAACAGCCTACAGCACCCGCTCTAGGGGGGGGGGCGCAAATTATAATATTGGCCCCAGGTGCAAGTTTTCCTTGCTGCGGCCCTGGGCGTAACTAGAGAATTTGGCTGGGGGGGCTATCCGCCTGGAAAGCCCCATATTTTCTCAATTTTTCTTGGGGTAAGGAGCTTTCTGGGGGGGCACCCCACTAGTTACGCCCATGAACAACATCTTACTCTCTGCTCCAAGAAATAAGAAAATTTTAACGATTAGGTCTATAGAGAAAAAAAAATTCGCAACAAAACCTCATTTTTCCACTTGGTGCATATTCTTTACTTTCTTGAATACGAAGTATATGTTAAGAAAAATGTAATAAAAAAAAAAGTATTGTAATTGTCCAAAATTTTACCTAGCTATTTTGATGATTCACGGCGTTTTAGACCTATGAGTGATCACGATTTTTTAAAAGCGCAAGCAGTCAGTCAGTTCGATGAAATTTGGTATATGAGCCCTACTTCTTACTTTAAAATTATAGCTAAATGGGATGTTTGGCCTCATCAATAAAAAAAACACTCACAGTCTTGTTAAATTTAAAATTATAGAAAACACACACACACACACACATACACACAGTCTTTTCGGCAACTTAGGCCATATAAGACTTGACGATAACCGTTGTAATGTAAATATCTATTGGGGGTTCAGGGATTTCTATTTAAGCCATCTGGTATGTTTGTTAGACCAATAATGAGCGTTTCGGTCTCAAGTCGAGACTTTCTTCAGGATTTTTTAAAATTTGTTAAATGTCTTTTTCCTTCTCATTTCGTCACAATGGAAATATATTTTTGTGCAAAGAACGGAATTCTCGATCCCTAGTACTAGAAGCAAATGCTTTACCTCTGAGCCACTCCTCAGGATTTTTAAATTTTGAACGCGCATTTTTAATTAATATTAGAAATGCATTTATTTTTCGTGGTGAGGTGTAATTTTTATTGAGTATTCTAGAGAAAACACCCTTATAAATCCCCATTTGGGACTCAACACTTCATAAAAAAGCAATGCAAACTTTCAAGAAGAATTTCTCATTTTTTTCCTATTACAATTTATTTTTATTTTCATCTGTTGATGTTTTCACCAAACAACATTTAGAAAAAAAAACACAACAAAGCATAAAATTTATGCATATCTTAAGCGTTTAAAAAATTTACGATAAATAAAATAAATTTATCGCCAAGGTTTGGGCATTATTTAATTTTTTTTTTTTTTTTGCAATAGCATTTTATCTAAAGTGGATTTTTTTTTTTATTATTATTAAAAATTTATTTGAGAATTTTATTCTTCAAAGAGCCGACCCCCTCCCTGCCAGAGAGGAATAGAAGGGGAAATAACGAGAAAGTAAAAAGAAAAAATTTTCTCTTTGTTGAAATAGATTTTCTTTTTTCATCATTTTGGAATGTAAAATTGAGTTAAAGTTACAAATATTTTTGAAATTTATCTTTAGTTATTTTGAGATTTTTAATTAAATTGTGAAAATAAATTTATTATGACATTGTCAATTCACTGATGGTCAAAACAAATTTGTTCGAACATGTCCAATTCATTAATGTTTCATTCGATTAATTCCTTTAGATCGCGCTAATCTCGACAGAAATTAAGCGTATCAAGTCCTGGTCTTTGGGTTGCCTAACTTCCAGGCATGCCTACTTTTTTATCCAAGCTTAGGGCCGGTTGCTTCACTTCTAGTCTAGCAAATCATCGATATATTTAGTAAACAAGAAGAACACGCTTAACCCTCGAGTTGAATAAATGAATTTTTCACATATATAAGCTATCTGGGGTATAGGGAGAGTTTTGTGAAGTTAATAACATTTATAAAAAATATTATAAATTACTTTATTCTTTTTTTTTTTTTAAACATTCACACTTTTTTCTCATTCACACTCACCTCACACACATTCACACTGTCTTTTCGGCAACTTAGGCCATTTAAGACTTTACGATAACCGTTATTGATGAATATATACATATTAGGGGTCCAGGCATTCTTATTTAAGCCATTTGGTATCCAAATGGCTTAAATAAAATCATCGGACTGCCTGGGGTCCGAACCCGCGACGTTCGGTATACGAGGTTAGCACGCTAACCTCTACACCACGCCCCGAGGGCTTTAAAATAATAATTAATTTTCTAACAATTTCCAAAAGAATAAATAAACAAGGCTTGTGTTTCTAATTTCACCCCTTATAACAGAACTTTGGATCTTAGGTAAATAACTCCGACTTGGGTTCTTATTTAATCATTTGATTAGCTTAACTTGATGTGAAAAGACTCAAAAGTCATAGTCACCTAGCCGAAGGATAGCTAAACTAAAGCTACCGGGCCTTATTTAAATTAATTTGACCACCCCAAGAGTTTTGCGATTAACGGTGATATTGACCTGCCTCTTTTCTAAGATCTAAGATTGTTTCACCTTAATAATTTAATAGTTCGCGTTAATAGCCCTCGCGTTAGTTTATTATTTTATAAAATGGCCTTTTTGGTTCGTATCCAAAATCTCAAATGAGTTCATAATTCTCTCTGTGACAAAATTAATTTTACTCTTTTATTTTTAATCGGGTCATTTCGGGGGTCGAGTGTGGGTTACGGAGGAGAAGATTGATAATTGAGTGTGTACTAGTGCACGGAGACATATTTCAGGTGGCGTCCACATAAACGCCTTTCAATTGCGTGGGTTGACGCGCAGCGCCTCTCGATTTCAGACGTTTTTCAGTCGCCGTTTTTGGCGGCTGCTGGCTGCCGTTTGCATTGCATCAGGCGCTATTCTCGGTCTCACCGATCGGAAACTCAGCTATGGAACATTGGCAGAGGGGGGAGGGAGGTCTTTTAACTTGCTAGACAAAATTCAATAAAAAGATCAAGATCAAAAGATGGAGAGAATTAAATTAAAGTTTGTCGTTATAGAGACGTTCAACATTGGCTGCTTCACTTCTAGTCAACCAGCAAACTTATCCGACCGATAGCAAATCTTCGATATTGTAAACAAGAACACGCTTAACCTTCGAGTTAAAAAATGAGTTTTTTCACATAAAATTAGCTATCTGACCTGCCTGAGTATTAAGTATAGGATTCATGTCAAAAATTCGATGTCGAGATTTTGATGGATATACACGTTTTGAGGTCCCTTCAATCCAAAAAAGTGGTTTTCGCGACATGGTCTGTCTGTCTGTCTGTGTGTATCCAATTTTAAGCATGAAGGAATTCAGCTAGGTGGTTGAAATTTTATATTTAAGCTTGGCACCCTCATGGACCTTGAAAATAAGCTTTTAATCAAAATCGGCCAAAGAGTACTAGTACTTTATTTATGTACTTTTTCAGTTTTTTTTCGATTTTCTCAAAATTCGCTCCAATAATTTTTTTAATTAAAATTCATAAATCAATTATTTTTTAAATGCTCTTTAAAATGTATATTCTCATTTTGCCATTGAAATCTTCTGAAGACCACTTTACTCTTGGAATTCAGAGGACAGATAGGAGAAATGGTTGCCATGGTAACAAAATATAAATATGTTCACATTCTTATAAATTTTACATCTTAAATTTTAATATATTGGCGGAAACTAAATATATGTCGACACAAAAAATCTGGTGTGACAAGCACAGTACACAACTTTCGTTTACCAAAGGTAAGAGAAAGTTGTGTGCTGTGCGACCAGTCACGCCAGATTTTTTTGCATTTGATTTGATAGTTTTAATGTTAGAGCCAATAAAATTATTATAAACATACTGTACTTAGAGATTTGAGTAAAATAAACAAGTATACTTGTAAACAAATTTGATATTTTAAGATTACCCCTTCACCTTTAGGATTTCGAATTCAAATAGAGAACGTTATGAAGAATCCAAGAATTATATTTAGGGGACCTAAAGGGGAAAATCAAAAATTTTATCCTTGGCGTTTTGTGTATTATCAAATCAAATCTACATTGTTAAATTTTAAAATATTTATTATGACGTAAATAGGTCTTTAAAAATAGTAGACCTCTAACAAAACAGAACTATTAACATGATGGGAATATAAAAAAATTAAGAGAGCAAATGACCCTATTAAAAATTTTTTGCGTCTTTGAAACAAAAACACAAAACTTAATTGAAGGAGATTTTCTTTAACTATATTTCATAATTATTTTTCATGTTATGCCACCAATGTTTTTGTTTGTTTGGTCCAAAATAAATACCCCCCTCTTCTAATTGCATTTTGTGTTCTCTCTTGTCTCAGTAGACAATAATTAGATGCAAAAGAATGAGGATGGAGCCTCTAATCTTATTTTATTATTTAATATTACAATGTCCTCTATAAAAAAGTTTTTTTTTTTTTTTTTTTTTTTTTGTTCAAGGATTGTGTTGATTAATCGTCGACCTACTCGGATTTAATTATAATCCTGAAATATAAACCAGACAGACAGTTCTAGATAAATAATTATAAGTTGAACCGAAATTTATTTTTTGATTTGTTCTAAATAAAAAAAACCTGGTGTGACTGGTAACACATCACACAACTTACTCTTATCTTTGGTAATTGAAAGTTGTGTTCTGTGTGCTTGTCACACCAGATATTTTGTGACGAGATATTCCGCCGATATATTAAAATTCAAGATGTTTACCTCTAAGCATGGGAAAATATTTATATTTTGTTACCATGGCAACCATTTCTCCTATCTTTCCTATGAAGTACAAACAAGAGTCAAGTGTGCTTCAAACAATTTTGGGGGAAAAATGAGAATATACGTTTTATAAAATGTATATAAAATAATTGATTTATGAATTTTAATCAAAATTATTAGAGACAATTTTGAGAAAATCAAAAACTGAAAAAGTGCATTAGTAAAGTACTAGTACTTTTTGGCCGATTTTGTTCAAAAGCTTCGTGTCACGTGCTAGGGGGGTGCTTAAGTTAAATATGAAATTTCAACCTCCGAGTTCAATTCCTTCACGTTTAAAATTGAAGACACACAGCAGACCAATTTCCGGGACCCACTTTTTTTGGACACAAGGAACCTAAAAACCCAAAACGTGTATATCCATCAAAATCTCGACATCGAATTTTTGACATGAATCCAATACTTTCTCTCTATATATATTAACATATATAGAGGTAAGAGAAAGTAATATCAAACTCAACCACTAGTATTTTACTCTCTTGTCGGTTTTTTTTTTTTTTTTTTTATTAAAAACACTCTCACTTTTTTTTCTCATTCACACTCACATTCACACAGTCTTTTCGGCAACTTAGGCCATTTAAGACGATATCTGTTATTAAGAATATATATATATATATATATATATATATATTTTGGGGGTCCAGGCATTCTTATTTAAGCCATTTGGTATCCAAAATGGCTTAAATAAAATCATCGGACTGCCTGGGGTCCGAACCCGCGACGTTTGGTATACGAGGTTAGCAAGCTAACCCCTACACCAAGCCCCGAGGGCCTCTTGTCGGTTGGTTGCCTATCTTTCACTTTTTATTTATTATTGTTCGCTCGCTGTTTATTTATTTATTTGAATAAGTTTTAACAGCAAACAAACTTCTCATTAGCATATGTTATATTTTCGTTTCAACTTCCCTAATAAATGTCATTTTTTTTTTTTTTATATATATAAAATTTATATTAGCCTCCTTTGTTAGTGTTATAGCTGACCATTTAACCAAATGTTATAAATAAATTTGCTTGGGCCCACGGGGCTTGGAGTAGTTGGTAGCGCGCCTACCTTCTATACCGAACATCGCGGGTTCGGACCCCAGGCAGTCCGATGATTTTATTTAAGGCATTTGGATACCAAATGACTTAAATAAAAATGCCTGGACCCCCAATTGATATATTAAACATACTGAGTATCGTTAAAAGTCTTTTGTTTTGTTTTTTTCTCATTCACACTCACACTCACACACACATTCACACAGTCTTTTCGGCAACTCTGGCCATTTAAGACTTTAGACGATAACCGTTGTAATTAATAAATGTATTTGGGGTTCAGGCATTTCTATTTAAGCCATCTGGTGTTAAAAGTCTTAAATGGCCTAAGTTGCCGAAAAGACTGTATGAATGTGAGTGTGAATGAGAAAAAAGTGTGAATGTTTAAAAAAAAAAAAAAAATTTGCTTGGACTCCAAAATTGTTTTTTAATCAATTGTTCAAGAGCGTAGTTTGAAGCAGGCACTTATTAATTTAAAAGCGCTTCAAGCCAATTTCTTTATTGGCTTGTTATATAAAAAAAAAAGAAAAAAATTTCCACGCCTATTTTCATACAAATTGATCAGCATCTATTCTAATAATTTCTACATGTTTATGTGCTATTCGCTTGGTTTTTTTTTTTTTTTTTTCCTTTTTGATGATTTGGTATATTCCATGTATTTTTTAAATAAAAAACGATGCGCGCGCATATCCCGCACAAACCTCGCGTTAGTGCTTCCCTCTCTCTACTGACAAATTAAAACTCACCTCCCCGAGACTGACATGCTTACTAATCTACACCTAATACCAGCAGCAACAACCCTTGAAATAAATAAATGCTGCCAGAATCTCCATAATTTTCTTGAAATAACACCAATTTTTTTTTTTTTTTTTGAGATATAATCAAGGTGATTGTTCTTTCTTTCGTCTCTTTGATAGTAATTAAAACATATGACTTTGAATATAAGAAGTTAGTTCATTTGCACCCAATTCATGATTCAAGCCGGCTCATCTCTTGGCATTACTGTCCCAGCGCCTAAAATGGCCCGACGCTCTGACGTCATTTCTCGTGGGTCAAATATCATCGCCGCCAGATCCGAAAACATTGACCCAACACACTTGAATTCTCTTCTCTTTCAAAGAATACAAATTCATTAGAAGAAATTAAATAAATAAATATTCTTTTGGTTTTTCCCTTTGATACAATTTATACTTTTACAGTCTGTGAGAGAAACGTCAAACATTGATAAAAAAAATTACATATATTGTAAAATCCTAATTGTATCAGTGACGACGCTACAGGGGGTTAAAGGGACACCTGTCACCTTCCCCTTCCTAGTCGCCCCCTCGGCCAAAAATTATTCATGTGAGACTTTTAGGCCTATAAAAATTTTATGTTTACCAAAAAACTTTTAAATTTAATTATAGGTTTAATTTTTATTTTATTTTATTTTTTTTACTTTCTCGTACCCTATATATGAAATATATAGAGAGAGAAAGTATTGCGATCATGTCAAAAATTCGATGTCCAGATTTTGATGGATATACATGTTTTGAGGTCCCCCGAGTCCAAAAAAAAGTGGGTCCCGCAAATTGGTCTGTGTGTGTGTGTGTGTGTGTCTGTGTGTGTGTGTGTGTGTGGGACAGATTTTTAGCATGAAGGTATAGGGATTTGTATGTTAATTTCGATTCAAAAGGGGGTCCCCTTTGGAACTTTTTACGCATTTAAAATTTTTTTTTCCAATTCTTATGAAATTTTGTATTTATTTACGATTCTATATTGTGTATAAAATGTCCAAATATGAGATTAAAATTTTGAAAAATAACCATAGTTTATTTGAAGCAGTCAACATTTAAAATGCAAGTTTGAAACTAAGGTGCTATCGGAAACTAAATATATCTCGACACAAAAATCTGGTGTGACCAGCACGGTGCACAACTTTCTCTTACCGAAGGGTAAGAGAAAGTTGTGTGCTGTGTGCCAGTCACACCAGATTTTTTTAACTCAGGGGACCTCAAAAAGTGTATATTCATCAAAATCTCGACATCGAATTTTTGAAATGAATTCAATACTTTCTCTCTCTATATTTGCTATTTAAATAATAAAAGAATTAGATATAAATAAAATTAAATCGATTTTTCATTTAAATTCTCATTAAAAATTATTTTCTATCCATTTATATATTCTTTATTATTTGTATAGATTTTTAATTAAAAGAAGTTGGATGTTTGCCAATTTCCTATTTACATGGGCTCTATGGACCTAAGGTCCTAGGCCAAGCACTTGTCCACCAATGAGAAAAGGCCCCACTCTCTTGAGGGATCTCCTGGAAAACGAGTCTATATGCATTCCCTATATGAAAAGTACCCTTTATATTCCAATGCAAGGTCAAAGAGAGTTCAGTAGAGTGGGGACAGTGATAAGAGAAGCACCTTCTGTGTTAATCGTGTTCATCCTCATTTGGAACATGGCGTCGCGTAGGGCGGACGCGTCTCACCTGGGCTCCTGTAAAAATTCGCCTTTCTTCTAAACTTTAAGACCTTTTGAGGTAAATTTCATCTCTCCACGTACATTAATACTTGGTTTATCATTTTAAATATTAGAAATATAAATGGCTCCACAATAATTATTATTTATATACTGAATTATATATACCATGGGGAACATAAACATTTGCACCCTGAGCAATTTGAAAGACGCCTACTGTTAGGCAGCCCAATTGACTCACCACTACATATGCAGTGTCTGTGTGAATTTACCTGAGATAGGGTTTTGAGGGTCTTTTAGGATAGACCATAAACCATCCCTTTGGACAATAAATAAATTTTAAATAAAGAATTTGCGAATTCCTCTTCTAGACACCGAAAAAAAACTTAAATTCAATTTTTAGCTTTTAATGTTTGCTTTTGTTTAATTCGTAAAGGGGTTGGAGAAAATAAAAAAAAAAAAACTCAAAATGTGTGTACTTTTTTTCAGTATCTCGCTTATAACTTTTAAACTAAGCATATTTTGTGCACTCCCTCATAATAAATTAGAAAGAGTATAAAATTTGGTTGATAAAACGAATTTTCAGACCAAATATTAACCGAGATTCGGCTGATCAAAGTTTCTTTTTTTCATTTCGAGATACTTTGGACTTTTTTTCAGTTTTTCGCTTATATCTCGGAAACTAAACATATTTTGTGAATTTTAATACATAACAAAGTTGTAGAGCATTAAATTTGCTAAGATTGAGTTAATAAATCGAATATTTAGACCCAATATTAACCGAGATACGCCCGATTAAAGTTAGACCAAGTTTCTCGAAATGTAAAACAAATAGAACATTTGATCGGCCGTATCTCGGTTAATATTGGGTCTAAATACGCGTTTTAATAACGAAATTTTTAGCAAATTTAATGCTCTACAAATTTGTATTGTACTCTGGTGCACAAAATATGCTTAGTTTATGAGATAGAAAACAAAATAAAAAATGAAAAAAGTTCTAAAATTTTGAGGTTTTTGCAGCCCCCGCAACTTTGATTACCAAAGGTAAAGAGAAAGTTGTGTGCTGTGCGATCAGGAACACCAGATTTTTTCTTAATAAGAATATTCTAACGCCCGAGATATTATTATTATAAAGGTCTATAGATATCGGAGAAATTTTATTAAAAATTGGGATAGTAGGCGTCTTTCGAATGGCTCAAGGGTGCAAGTTTCTTCTTTCGTTCAAAATTTGAAATAAGTTAATTTTTTTTTCAAATAATAAGATGAAATTAAAAAAAAAAAAAGTTTAAATATTGAGATAAAAAAAAAGGCTACGCTATATTGCTGAAAAGAGATGGTTTATGGTCTATCCTAAAAGACCCTCACAGAACCCTAGCTCAGGTAAATTCACAGACACTGCATATGTAGTGGTGAGTCAATTGGGCTGCCTAACAGTAGGCGTCTTTCAAATGGCTCAGGTGCAAATGTTTATGTTCCCCATGGTA
>JAKCPI010019083.1:0-19127 GCA_023213315.1 Euborellia annulipes | reverse complement strand
TATTTATTTTATTTTATTTATTTTATTTTTTATAATATAGACTAACATCCATGTAGAAAGTGAGTTTCAATAATTTCCGATGCATTTGTATCGTGTGTATAATTGGTGGCCAAAAATGGTGATTTGCCGAAGGCCAAATTTTCTTTAAAAACTAACTAAATATACATAGAGGTAAGAGAAAGTAAAAAGTGGTTTTCTTAACATGGTCTGTTTGTCTGTTTGTGTTAAATTTAAAGCATGAAGGAATTGAATTAGGATATTGAAATTTTATTTTTAAGTTAGGCACCCCCTCCCGCTAGAGCGTTTTAATCAAAATCGGTCAATTAATACTAGTACTTTACTAAAGTGCTTTTTGAGTTTTTTTTTTTTTCGATTTTCTCAAAATTCGCTACAACGATTTTGTTTAAAATTCAAAAAATCAATTAGTTTTTAGATATTATTTAAAATGAATATTCTCATTTTTGCCATTGAAAACTTATGAAGGCCACTTTACACTTGTACTTCATAGGAAACAGGAGAAATGGGGAGGAACCAATGGCCATGGTAAAAATATAAATAAACAAATATTTTTCTGTTTACAAATTTTACTTTCTCTTACCTATGTATATTATGTAATATATATATATAGAGAGAAAGTATTGGATTCATGTCAAAAAAATTCGATGTCGAGATTTTGAAGTGGATCTTCACGTTTTGAGGTCCCCTGAATCCAAAAAAAGTGGTTTTCGCGACATGGTCTGTCTGTGTGAGTGTGTGTGTCTCTGTGTGTGTGTGTGTGAACAAAATATCTCAAGAACGAAAAAGAGCTAGGAGGTTGAAATTTTATATTTAAGTTAGGCACCCCCATGGGACGTGACACGAAGCTTTTGAAACAAAATCGACCAAAAAAGTACTAGTACTTTTTTACGGATTCACTTTTTCAGTTTTTTTCGATTTGCTCAAATGTGGCTCTGTTTCAACGATTTTTTTTAAAATTCATATATCAACTATTTTTTAGTTGCTCTTTAAAATGTAAGCATTCCCATTTTGTGATTGAAATCTTCTGAAGACCACTTTACTCTTGTACTCCATAGAAAAGATAGGAGAAATGGTTGCCATGGTATCAAGAAATATAACATTTTGCCATACTTATAAATTTTACATCTTGAATTCAATTGTACCCTACTGTCGGAAACTAAATACATGTCGACACAAAAAATCTGGTGTGACAAGCACAGTACACAACTTTCGATTACCGAAGGTAAGAGAAAGTTGTGTACTGTGCTTAGTCACACCATATTTTTTTTCAAAAGCAAATGTACCGTATTGTCGGGAACTACGGTAAATATGCTGTGCGACAAGTCACACCAGATTTTTCTAAATTATTACTTGGATGGTGTTATGCATAAAGGACCCAAGCGCCATTATGATCGAAATTGAGTTAAGACCGCCATCTTGTAGTGAAAATGAAGTTCTACCTCTTTATTTAAATCACAACATTATTACTCTATGCACTGTTTTTGCATAAAACAAGAAAAAAAGTCATTGCCAATGCGTTTGTTTACAAGTGTGCAAATGAAACGCCCTTTATCTCAGATTTAGGTTAATGTCCTTCATTTATGCATAACATCGTCCAATTAGACTATATAATAATTAACTATATGTAAAAAAATAACTTTTAATAATAGATATGTTAGTATAAATTTAGCGAATTAATTTTATCGCATTAATGTAAATCAGCGTTTTCTATTATTATCTATGATCACGAAATATAAACATTGCGAATGTAAATTAGCATATATCAATTAACTTAATTCCAAATAATAAA
This sequence comes from Euborellia annulipes, assembly GCA_023213315.1. Lineage (NCBI taxonomy): Eukaryota > Metazoa > Arthropoda > Insecta > Dermaptera > Anisolabididae > Euborellia > Euborellia annulipes. The sequence goes on along the minus strand of JAKCPI010019083.1, from coordinate 17,320 downwards.
TTTTTAATGCTCTTTTAATATTTACTAAAATAAAAAAAACATGTTTGAATCTATTTAATCTCATTCCAGAGATATGGAGGGTTATCATTTGCAAGAAGTCAAGTCTTCGCTCGCTTGAACCATTTTCATGTAAAATTTATATCCCATCTGTGCATTGCTTTTATTTTATTTTTTTTTATTTTTGTTATTAGAGCCAAATTTCTTCTAGGCTTTATATCAACTCGAATAAACAAGCTTGTTGTATTTATTTCGAAATGACTGTATTGCGGATTGCAGCCAAAAAGGCTGCGCGATGATCAATACTTGAGGATGAGAGCGAGAACAAAGAATCTCGTACAGAATTAGGGAACCCTACAACGAGATAAAATAGACCTGTTTACAAACAAATTAATAATTAGGCCTCTGCTGAAAATAAACAAGAGAGAGGGAAATAAATTTAATTTACTTGCGGCCTCTTTAAAATATTTCCCCGAATGCACTTTAAAATACCAAATAATTTCAAAAATTCCCCAAATGTCCTAATAAAATATTGCGGACAGAAAAAAGTCTTTATTATAATTATAGGAGAAATGAAAAAAAAAATAAAAACACGAAGTTATGTTTCTTAAAATTAAATGTTAAAGGGGAACGGGAGCGAAGGTGTTACGCATCTTTTTCCCGATAAGATGGCGTTACGTGTCATAAAAAGTATGCCCAAAAAATCAAGTAATTCAAAAATTTGCCAAGAGATGTCAGAATGGTAGCTAATAATATTTAATGCATTTGGTTGATTTTCATTGATCTTTTAACAATAAATACTTTATGAATGTCATTATATATTATGAATCTTTTATAAAAGCATAAAAATATACAAATATAGGCCAGATATATGCTAATACTATATCGTCTGTTAGACTAGCCTGCCATATATTGCAAGAATGCTGAACTAATTTGACAGTTGAATTTTAAATAAATCATCTAAGCTTATTTTAAAAATTTCTTAATTAATATGTGATTAATAAAAACAATAAATTCATTTTTAAATTTAAAAAAAATTAAAGATTATTGGGACAGATTGTTTTTTTGTATTTGCTTGATAGCAAAAAATTTAATTACGATAATTTTTTAATGAGTCATTAAAAAAATTATAGCTCGATGTCCCAATAATCTCTTATGAATTTAATTCATTTAAAAAAAACGCATTGAAAAATTCCTTATCAATGCGACTAGTTTTTTTAAAGTACATTTAGACGTCGCTCCATGAACCCCTTTAATGCCCTCGGGCTTGGTGTAGTTGGTAGCGTGCCTATTTTCTATACCGAACGTCGCGGGTTCGGACCCCAAGCAGTCCGATGATTTTATTTAAGCCATTTGGATACCAAAAATAAGAATGCCTGGACCCCCAATAGATATATTAATAATTAACGGTTATCGTAAAAGTTTTATATGGCCTAAGTTGCCGAAAAAACTGTGTGCATGTGTAGTGAATGGGAAAAAGTGTGAATGTTTTTATAAAAAAAAAAAAAAATAGGTGCAAAGAATATTCACATTTGCAATGCAACAAGAATTAAAGATTAGAGTTAGAAGACCTCCCTTTTATAGGGAAGAATATTAAAATTAATGTAAGTATGTATCCTAAACTTCCACGCCGAAAGTGAGCAAGGGGGCTAAGCATTCGAAGGTTTTGTGGATAGTTAGATATAAAATAAAAAGTTTTTCGAGGGACTAATGTTGAGAATAGCACTCAATGGGTTTATTGATAAACAACATTACTTTGAAAATCTGATGGCAAAATACGAAAACATTTTGAAAATGAGCTAAAATAATAAAAAAATTAGCACATCATGTTAATATATAAAAGGATAAAAAGAGAAAAAAAAAATCCCTGTCCCAAAAAAGAGAGAAGAGGAGACAAACACTTTTAATTAAAAGAGGACCGTAAGGAAGTGAGAAGAAGAAGGGGGAGGTGGCGGAAAGGAAGGTCGATGGCAACGGAAGTGACGCCCTAGGAAAAGGGATTTCCTTCGACTAACCTAACAGGGCGGGCGCCACGACGACGACATAAATCCTAAGATTAACCTTCAACACCAGTGACAAACACCTTGCTTGCACACACAATTTATAACTATATAAATATAATATCCAATTCAACGCTACACTAAACGCCATGTAATAAAAAAAAATTTGATGTGATTGACCGCACCAAAGTCTTTTCAGCACCTTGGTCCATATAGACTTTGACATGTAATTATTAAATACGATATATTATAAGGAGGGGGACCCCCCGGTCCATGAACATTTATTTTTACAATTTGGTATCCAAATGATTTAAATAAATATTCATTGAACTGTCTGCGATCCGAATCCGCGCTCCTTGATTTTAAGATTGTCAATATTGACATCTCTCCGCCACGAAGGAAGGACCGAAGGGGTAAAATTAATAATCAGAAATAATTATTTATCCCCCCTCCCGACTGACCGAGAGAGATAGAGATGTTGACAAATGTCAATATTGATAGTCTTGAAGCCAAGGGGGGGGGTACGAATGAATATTTATTTAAATCATATGAGGATGTGGCATAAGGGCAGCCAAGGCGAAAAATAAAATAAAAGTCTATTTTTTGTCGACGTTTCGAGTGCCGATCGCACTCTTCATCAGGACAAAAATGATGTTGAAAATTTAATTCATTCGACCTCGAAACAGTAAAGAGAGTCTTCAAGAAAATATAAATTGGTTAAAACGTTGCTATACTGCCATGTCAAATAACCTGACAACTTGACATCATTTTTGTCCTGATGAAGAGTGCGATCGGCACTCGAAACGTCGACAAAAAATGGACTTTTATTTTATTTTTCTTGGCTGCCCTTATGCCACATCCTCATATTATAATATCCAGTCATCAAGAAACAACTAGTTTATTTAAATCATTTTGATACCAAATGGTATAAATAAATAAGCCTGCGATCCCTATAATAGATCCCAATAGATATAATATATCGTCATTAATATTATCGTTATTATATATATATATAGGCCTAGAGTATAATATTATTATATTATCGTAATTATTGTTAAAGTCTATATGGCCTAAGATGCCGAATAGTCTTTATAAAAAAAGAATTATTTATATGGCAAATATTCTGCTATCTTTTCTCTGAAGTATATAAGTGTGCTTCAAACAAAACCAAAATATATTAATACATTTTATAGAAGATCTAAAAAAATAAAGAATTTATGAATTTTAATCAAAATCGTTAGAGCCAATTTTGAAAAAATAAAAAATAACTGAAAAAGTACTAGTAGAAATTACATTATTCACTTAAATATCAATAGATATTTTGAATGAGAAATAAAAATGCTGGAGGTACTTTCAGGCCAAATTTTAATACCACTATACAGCCGAATAATACTAATTATAATGAGAACTCGCCTCGAATGCCTTTCTTTTTACCAGCAGGCGAAATTGGACTATATTTTTCTTATGACTAAACCGTTGAGGGTTCATTGTTTAAGACCACATTAGTCCTGATGAAGGGAGGCGTTGAGTCCCCCGAAACGTCGGCTGTATAGTGGTATTAAAATTTGGCCTGAAAGTACCTCCAGCATTTTTATTTCTCATTCATCTGTAAGCGCCAGGCTTTCCCAATCATCAATAGATATTTTGTTCAAGCTTTTGCGAAATCCACTTTAATGGAATCAAGGACACTCAAAACGTATATTTCCTTCAAAAGCTCGTCATAGAATTATAGACATGATTCGTAATAGGTAAGAGAAAGTGATCAAAAGTTAATAATTTCTGAAATAGAAAGAAAAAATTCATTTTATTAGTGAATTTTTAATTTATCCAGAATATTGGAAATAAATGTTACTTTCTCTTACCTATATTGTATATACTATACTTGTGCATGTTAATAAATATAATAAATAGAGAGAAAGTATTGCATTAATGTCAAAAATTCGACGTCAAGATTTTGATGGAAATGCCCGTTTTGAGACCTTCTGAGTTCAAAAAAGTGGATCCAGCAAAATGGTCTGTCTGTGTGTCTGTGTACAAAATCAAGCAAGAAGTAAATGGGCCACGAAATTTTATATTTAAGTGAGGTACCCCCTTGAACAGGTTATTTTTTCCCATTCAAAATCTTATATTAGAATAAAAAAAATTAATTTTATAGTATATTAATGAATATAGGCCAATATCGATTTCAAAATAGAGGCGTGGGTCGACTGAACCCCAATCCATTCAATGGATATGTAATCTAAGATTGGAAAAGACGGAACGAAAAATTACTTTTTTCTTGTAAATGCCTTCATCTCTTTCTGGCCACCACCACGAAAATTCAAGTTCTCCAAATGTCGTCTTTTATTTAAGCAGAATTGACATTCGAGAGAGAGAGGCAAAAAAAATCGGATATCATAAAGGTTAAAAAGAAAAAAACTGACGTTCGTGGCCGTAGCGTATATTTATAGGCTTATTGATAAAAAAAGACAAATCTATTAGATTAGAAAAAAAATCGATCAAAGGTGAACCTCCAACCATTCATCTTTGAGTTCTACATTTTTTTCTAATTTATTGAAATATTTATGAAAAAATTTCAATCAGTATTATTTTTGGTGTCAAGATATTTAGTTTCTCATAGTAACTTAATTCCAAACGACCATTTGCATCTCATATATGCATATTTTACTCACAATAGAAAATCCTAAATAAATAAAAATTGGAAAAATTTTAAAACTGTTTGAAAACATAATTAGAGTATTTAAAATGATGAATTATGAAATAACTTTATTAATTCATTTATCTGTAATAACGAAAATATGCATTAAAAATCCTAACGGTGAAAGTTGTTGGTGAAAGAGATTTCTTTTTGTTTTGTGAACATTTTTTTTTAACAAGTTTTTTTTGGGCAAGTTGCGCCATTTTGTCTTTGACAGCAATTGAAAGCAGACTACTTCGTGAATTTTAACGAATAAGGAAAAAAGTGAATTTCGTGTGTCACCATGCCAAAAATTCATAAATTGAGCCACCGCACCCAGCATATTCTCCAGATTTAGCCCCAGCGACTATTTCCTGTTTCCAAACCTGAAAAAATGGCTGGGCGGTAAGAAATTCGGGTCGAATGAAGAGCTTATCTCTAAAACAAACGTCTATTTTGAGGGCCTAGAGAAAACCTATTATTGGAAGGAATAAAAAAAATCCAAAAGGAGACTATGTTGAGAAATAAAACGCTTATTTCCCAAAAAAAAAAATCTTTTATTAAAAAAAGTTACTGACTTATCAAACTATCTCGTATTTAACGATTTCATCAAATTATCCAATCGTAATGAAAATTGTTAAACATAAAAAGATTATTATTATTATTATTATTTACATTTATTAAATATTAAATATTTACTAACTACAATATTAAAATTAAAAAAAAAAGTCAAAATTTGTCAAAGAGAGTGCTTATAAAATATTCTATTTGATGTTTTTTTTCCCACTAGTTAGTTAATAAATAAATGGATATTTTATGTTGGTCTCTATTTATTTTAATTTTTAAAGCACAATTTTGCTTTTTTGGCGAATTATAAATTCATCCGCAATGATTAATCTTCATCCCTGTTTATATATATTTTTTTTTAATTTAATAAAATTTAACAAAAAATAACAACTAATTTTATATCGTTTATAAAATAAAATTAAAAATTAATAGGAAAGTGGGAAATTAAAGGAATTTAAATGTTTTTTTTTTATTACTGAACCCACTCCTCCCACTAGACTAGATGGGCAATCTCCGTCGGGCAGGCCCCATAAGTAGTATTTAAAATATAGCATAATAATAACTAAAGCCCGGATTCCTATGCAATTGCTTATTCTACTTCTGCTTGCAAAAAAGTTGTATTAATAAGAGAGTAGAAATGAGAGATGCAGTTAAGGTTATTTATTATATGTTCGATTAATTCACACAGCTGACGTTTTGGTTCCGTGTTTGAACCATCCTCAGAGCTGACGAAAAGTCATTATGAAAGTGTCATAGTAGATTTTGTACATTGTTGAAAAATATATACATAGTGTGAGACGACCAGGTACATAAATGATACTGTGTATCTATTTATTATATAAGAATTTTTCAACAATGTATAAAATCCACTATGACACTTTCATAATGACTTTTCGCCAGCTCTGAAGATGGTTAAACACGGAACCGAAACGTCAGCTGTGTGAATTAATCGAATAAAGAAATAACTTTAGCTGCATTTCTCATTTTTACACTCTTATTAATATAACATCTCAGCTATAAATTGTTTAGGTAAAAAAAGTTGTCGGGACCGTGTTGCATTTAGATTTAATGTGCGGCAAATTAAATTTTATTTATTTTCAATATTTTTTAGCCCTCGGAGCTTGGTGTAGAGGTTAGAGTGCTAACCTCATATACCAAATGTCGCGAGTTCGGACCCCAGGCAGTCCGATGATTTTATTTAAGCCATTTGGATACCAAATGGCTTAAATAAGAAGGCCTGGACCCCAATAATAGATAAATTCTTAAATAACGGTTATCGTCAAAGTCTTATATGGCCTAAGTTGCCGAAAAGACTGTGTGAATGTGTGTATGAATGTGAGTGTGAATGAGAAAAAAGTGTGAATGTTAAAAAAAAAAAAAAAAATTTCAAATCAAACAACCCTTGTAGGATATCTACTGAAAGCTACCACTACCCGAGTCAATGGAAGATGATGACTTTTAATAAATAGAAATAGTAAAGATATTAGATGAAAAAAGTTTCCCTACCAAGAAGACAGAGTCTACACATTTTCTGTTTCCCTGCCAGAACATGCCGTTGAATTTTTTAATTTTATTAAAACAAAAAAAAAAATACACAAAATAAAGTGACAAAGTAAAACCTACAACAAAAGATAAAAAAAAAATTCAAAAGGCTAAAATAAATTTTCATCAAAGTGCCTGGGATCCGAACCCACTGTTAAAAATTGAAGTCATTTTTGGATATCCACGTCATTATAACAATATACGACTCAGATAAAAAATAGTTTGAATTTGAGTTTGTCTGATTGGGCAAATTGTCCTCCTTGGACTCGAACTAGGACTTCTCGCTTTCGAGGGGGACGATCTTATCCTAGATTTTCGGCCCAAAGTACACAACATCTCGCATAGGCCAATATATTTCACAAACATAAGAATATGCCCTTTAACGTGAGATTAGAGATGTTGACAAATGTCAATATTGATACCGGTAATCTAAAAGCCAAGGGTAGAGGATTCGAACCCCAGGCATAAATTTATTTAAATCATTTGGACACCAAATGGTATAAATAAATAAGCTTGGAGCCCATTATATATCATAATTAATATTAAGTATCGTTTAAAATGGCCTAAGATGACGAAAAGACGTTAAAAAAACCCTTTCTAGATTTAGAGATTTCTTAAAGATTTTCGGGATATCTCAACAACAAGTGAACCATCCCTTACGAAAAAAAAATCCAAGGAAGACTACTTAGTTTTGGGTTATAACATAGTCTACACACATCGAGCCAATATCAAAGTGAATGCAAAGGAGCATTTCTCTCTCTCTTCAATTATTTTGAAGGCATACAATTTGAATACCTAATATATGACTAGATACAAGAAGGTTCTATACAATTTTTCCTAAAAATATAGAATCAAAGAAAGAAAGAATGTGGAAAAGAGACAGAGAGAGTGAGATAAAAGATATAGAAAGATTTATATAGTTTTTTTTTTTTATACCACTCAAGAAAATTACCCAAAAGACTTGAGACCCATCTAAAGTAAAAAAAAAGGCCTTACATTTTTAATAAGTCTTCTTCCTTCTTATATGAGAAGAAGAAAAGTTTATAAAAAGGGTTGAAAATTAGATTAAATAAAGTAGAAAATAAAATTCTAATTGGATTTTTTTTTATTTTTAATGTTTATTCCTTGTAAGAAAAGGATTAATTATGAATGGATTGAGAGGAAGAGGATTTCGTCCATTTGAGAGTGTGAGCAGCCATCGGAAATAAATTATTAATACGGGCCGGGAAGAAAAAATATTATAGATTAAATGAAATGGGGTATGTTTGATATTCGGTGTAATGTTGAGAACTCGTTTGGGTGAGGCGGGGTTAGAAAAATGTAAATCTTCTATTTCATTGGTGAAAGAGTTCCCAAGCTCCGCCTTTACGAGTAGTTATTTCTGAAGGAGGCGTAGAGAGGAGTGAACACACTCTTTCCTTTCCATTTTTCAAAACAGAAAAAACACCTTAACGGTGTGCGTCTCGAAAAACCGTTAGTAGCTGATTCAGAAGCTGGTTACTCTAGGCGGCAAGAGATGGCGTTAGTTCTTAACATAGGGAAACAAGCGTTTTAATCCATTTCATTTGAAAGGTTCCAGCAAATTAATTAAAGGCAAAAAATTAATTATTTTCTAACACAATGATTACTAATTTAATTATCTAAAAGATATAGACCGAATTTTTTTAAATTATCTTTTTTTTTTTGGAACGAATATCTTTAACGCGGCTTACGCAGGGTGAATTGGGAGAAAATGTAACGAAACAAAAAGGCGTTCCTAACAAAAATGCGTTCCCAGCGCCCGAGTGACACGGCGGAGGAAGCCGAAGTCTTGACGAGGCCACGCCCACCTTCTCCTTTATTTCCTTCTATCTACCGTAGGCCGGTTGTTCGTCGGAGGCGAGCAAGAAGTTACAGCGGACGCAGTCCCTTTGACGGGCTTTCCGTCTATTCAAATAATATTCATATTAACTTATAGTTTTAAGTTGAAGAAATGGCGTGAGGAACTTCGTTCACTGCCGGAGGTCCTACGACCCTAAACGTTTGCTTTTTTTGGGGGGGGGGAGTTTAAATGGGGTGCCATTAAATCTCTCGGACCACGATCGTTCTCTAATCTCTTTTGGCGTCCCGTGCAAAAAAAAAAAAAAAATTGGTGCTCCCCTCCCCTCTTCTTCATACCTAACCTGGCCCTCAATCATTGTTTTATTTTAAGGCACAAATCTACTCAATAACAAGTTTTTTTGTTAAAATATAGGAAAATAAATCAAAATATAATGTAAATGTACTTATAAATTCGGAAACTGATTGGCCTGTTTGTTAAAAATTAAACTGTAGAGCAAATAAAAGTATTATTGTTGTAGTATGTAGTGTTATTTGGATATTCGATTTTATCACTATGATTTTTTAAATATCGTTTTTTTTTTCTCCCTGCCTCCTCCCTGATTTTTCCGCCCTGTGCAGGTGCACGTTCTGTCCCCCCCCCCCCACGCACGGAACGGCCCTGTCTCGGAGTATCCAAACCCCCTCACCCCCAACAGAAAAAAAATTTTATCACTACAGTATATACAGTGAGAAAACCTCTCTTCTATAATTTGTCATCACTCAAATAAAATAATAGTACCAAAAATTTTTTTTTTTAATATAATTTATGGATCAATAAGGGAAAAATCCCTCTCACTTCTTTACCATATAAATTGTTTCTAGGAAATCCCCTTTTAATGTTCCTCCTAGGCTCAAACACAAGATTGTTTCGTTTTTGTTATATTTAGTTTAGAGCCTCCGATAGGAGAAAAGGGTTTTTGCTTTAGCTTTTGCTTTCTTTTTTTTTTTTGGACACTAAAAAAGAGACATAAAATTTATCTTTGTATATATAGTATATAGGGAGAGAAAAGCAGATTAACTTGATTGATTTTGGATGTACTCTTCGTACCGGTACGTTAATATATTAAAATAGCTAAGCTAACCCTTCACTTCTACTTTATTTTGTAAATATGTTAAAATTGCTTTTTTTTTTGTTGAAATTGAAAGTGGAGTGAGTAAGTCAACTTAATAAAAAAGTAAGCTTACTTGTTGAAATAATTTTAATTAAATTCTTATTTTATTTTTCCATTTAAAAAGAGATTAAATTTTTGTTCTATATATTATTTTGATAGAGGGTAAAAGTGAAGTCATTTATTTGATAATATTTGCATTTAAATTAAGTTAATACGCCCTTTGATTTCTATAGAAAATATTTTCTACAAGCATCACTTAGATTTATGTGAATTTAGATTAGAAATTTTCAAATTTAGATAACAGACAGGGAGGGGGGGGGGGGGGAAGATATTAAGACAAAGAGAGAATGCATCGTCCTCTACTTCTTCTTCATTAGCGTATTTTATTGGCTTTTTTAGAGAATAAATAAATAAATAAATATGAATGATTTATTTTTTTCCTATTTAACTTCATTTCCCATTTTTTTCTTCCATCATTCGCTTTTTCTGCACATCTTTATTTGAATAAAGCAAATATTCTTTGAATAAATATAAAATTGAATAAAATATTTTCTGCGAAAAAATAGCAGCGGATTTTTTTTTTTTAGACGTTTGTAGACTGTATAATGGGAATTTTGAAATAGTAATTTAACGTTTTTTGGTTGGTGGCAAAAGGATCAATTAGACTCAACGTGGATGGAAAAATGAATGTAGCCGAGAAATAAAGTTGGTCTGCCCCTGGCGGGCCACAACATGCAAAAACAGAGGAGGAAATAATAACAAAATTTATATAAAAATATAAATTTATAATCTCTGGAGGATTGATTTCGGTTTGTTTACCTTCATCAGGTTATTAATATTTAATTGTGTTATTGTATCATTCTCACACGAGTGTTATGCATTTATTATTTGTTTCAGAGTAGAGAAATAAATAATTTTTAGTTTATTTTCACTCAGGGACTCACCTCTTGTTAGTATTTGGATGGTGTCCATGAGTTACCCCAGCTAAGGCTCGTATTTCATCCATTCCTTTTATGTCAGTCCTTCTCTTTCCCTTATCACATCAGGCCATGCGATGGACTGGCTTGTTTATTTTCATAATTAATCTTTTAATTTAATAATGCTGGACTATAATAGAAACAGGGCCAAGCAAGAAAAAAAGATTCAAAAGATAAGATTTAAACTGTCAACAGTAGGTAGGATCTATTAAAACTTTTTTTAAGGTCTTTTTCGGCATTTGAGGCCATTTAAATCCAGTTTTATTTCAAGATCTATTGTGCTGAACGTTATGATATAGAAAAAATTAAAAACACTATACACTTTTTGGCTTGGTGTTATTAATAATACAAACTTACATTACAACGTTTCGACTGTAAATTCTGCAGCCGTAAACAGGTAGATGCATTCACTTTGAAAATTGAACACCAACTGTCTCAGTATTCAGTTAAAGTATAGGTTTTCAACTTGGGCGATAACGCCTCCTTGTGGGCGTTTGAGACTTTCGGGGGGGGGGGCAGTAGAGGTCCCAGAGAAAATTAGGGGCATTGAGATGGCGCAAAAATATTCCTCAATATAACTAAGTATGCGTTTTAATTGTTCCCATTGAAACATTCTTCTTCATTTTAAACTCAGAATTAGGATAGGCGTCATATCCATAATTTTTTAAAAAACGCAATTTTTAATTGTGGGAAGTAAAATTAAGAGGACACTCTAGAAAAAAACCTCTTCTCAAAGGGAGCGGTGAGCAAAATAAGATTGAGAAATTATGAGTTAGTGTTATCTACCTGAATACGGTTGCACAACGTTGTAATTTATTGTAATTAATAACACGTTTTATAGGTCTTTTTCGGCATCACAGGCCATTTAGACCCCGTCTCTATTTCCACTTGAAATAAAATTTTGTCGCATCGGGAAACGAACCCTTGGCCTTTGGTATCGGAAGCGAATGCTCTACCTCTGAGGTATAAATCAAGGGGTCCTTTAAGAGCCGTCTTTGTTGAAGTAATGATTTCCCCTATATGTATGGGAAAGGATATTCAAGTTAATCGATTATGGTTTAAATAATTTCAAAAGATAACAGGTAAGGAAAGGCGAGTGACGGCCGCAGGCGGACCCGAGTCAGATATGTCTGTGAGGTTCCTAGAAAGGTAAATAAAGAGAGGAGGTCCAGGAACCGAAGTTACTCTGGCTAAGTGAATTTATATTTTAATTAAACAATAGAGATAGCAATCAAACAACTTGAATTGATCAACGGGAATTTTATATACAAGGAGTATCATATAACGGAGAGGGAATAAAAATATAATATCTTAATTTTATTTTGTTACTCATTCAATAAAAACCTTTTCTCTTATTAAAATATTATTTTTTATAAGCTTATTATTAAGACAAAAAAATTTGTTATTAAATCTCTAAAAATTCATTTTTGAAATTGAAATAGAATTGTAGATAAAATTTTATCTATATCTATAATATAAAATAATTCCATAACATGAGAAAAGAATGGTCACTAGAGCAAAACAAATAAAACCGCAAATTTATATAACATAAAAAAAAAAAAAAATACAAAAAGGGGAAGAGAGAAGAGGGACTAAAAGGAAATATAAAAAAGAGAGAAAGGGAAAAAGAAAATAATAATACATTGCTTTATGATATGGAAAAAGAAGGGAGGGGGAATCTATCGCTCTACGCGTTTATAAACGTTTAACCTTGTTTATATATATATATATAATACGGGATAAAAGAAGAGAGAAGGAGAAGGAAATGAAAAGAAAAGGAATTTTTTTTATCCTTCCTTAAAAAAAAAATCGCTCTAATATCAAAGATAACGTGGTTTATAATAAGTTTTTTATATTTCGTTAGCTCTATGTATTGATAGGAAGCGCCTGTTACATAGCCAACCAGGCTAAACAGAGTTGATGATTGGTTGCCTAGCTTATAGGCGCAAATGAGGGAAGAAACAAGTGCTGGGAAACCTATAAATTTAAATTTGGTCAATAATATTTTAAACAATACTTTCTCTCTCATATATTTCATATATAGGGTAAGAGAAAGTAAAAAAGGCACTAAGTTTTAAAACTATTTCTTTTTATCTTAATGAGAAACTCCATATTTGGACCAAGTAAATAAATTAGAAAAAAAATTTTAAATTTTGGATTCAACTAAATGAATTAGTATTAGAGAATTTGCTGGTAAAAGCAAATGGCGTTTGCTTTCGAAAATGTCTATGTATATGTAGTATATATATGTTAAAGTGTAAAATTGCTCCTTTTGGAGGGGCTACTACACTATTTTAAATTAGTTTAATAATAATAAGAGTTGAAGGTAGGGGAAAATGAATAAATAAAAAAAATTAGAGATTAAGGATTTGTTTATTAAATTAAAAGATTGTTTGAATGATGGTTTTCGTTTAATAACAATTTGAAATGGTTGAAATCAGTCATTGGCTTCGCTACAATGACTTGTGGGGTTTAACACAGTGGTAGAATTATGTATCTATTTCGACGGGCTCAGGCGCATAACATTGCATTTGCTCAAATCTATTTAAATATACAGACTAAAATGTATGAATTTTGATTTGATCTTTTTGTTTAATAGTAGTACAATTGAATTGAGTAATTTATTTAAGAATAAAAAAAATTTTCATAAAAATTTTTTTTTTTGAATGGAAATGATTTATAATATATATAACACACACGTGGATTTGGTGAGAAGAATAAAAAAATTGTAGCGGACTTATCTCGGTTGACCCGCAGGAGTTGTGGCGTGGGCAAAATCGCTGATGGCTTCCTCCGGACTGAGGAAGGCGATGATGATTTGCCGAGATGTCGAAATGCGATGGATTCCTCAGTAAATAGGAAGGATGAGGCCCGTATCTCTCTTATTCATATCAAATGTTACAATTTGAAACCTCTCTTGATGAGGTAGTTATATTTTTTTGAATGGGGTGGTCTTCTTTAATAAAAAAAATTTCATACGAATTTCACCAGAATAAAACTCAAATTAAAAAAACTTCTTCGCTCTTCACAACTAGTAGATAGAGCCACATATAAATAGTTATAGGCGTTTAGAGAGAGAGAGAGAGAGAGACGCCAGGGTGAGCTCCTCTCCGGTCGGCAATTGTAAGAAGACTAATATATTTTAATTGGGCCTTGGTGTGTGTGTTTGTTTGATTTGATTTTGAAATATGATATAATTCTTTTTTTTTTGTGTTTGCAATTTATATTATTTAAATCAAAATATTCGGAAATTTATTAAATAAGATAAAATATTTTTGATTAAGAAATAGAAAATGTTCAATTTGAAGGAATGCAAAATATTATAAATTGATTATTTTAGATATGCAAACTGAGCCGTCGTGAAAAACATATGTTAAAAAAAATATAAATAAAAAAAATAAATAGTTTATACTATTATATCCTGGAGGCTATTCAAAAAAAAAAATTTTGTTTTTTGAGAAAAAAAAGATTTTTTTTTTTTTTTTTTAAATGTCCCAGGTAAAAAGTGCTACTTTGAAAAATAAACACAAGAATGTTAATTTCAACAATTCGACAAACTGATGAAGCTATTGCCATCAAGTAATTAGTACTATCAGAAAAGGAGATTCTATAATGAAAGCATAGTCTAAAGGAAATTTGGTATATCGTGAGGTGTGATTCATCAGTCCAACAATGAATCTAACATTGAATATATCGGCTATACCGATCATTACTCTCCGAAAACAACTGCCTGAAGAAATGGAATTTCATTCATCCCGATCAACATCATTGGAAAAGCATCTCACTGTCCGGCGATTCAGGGTACCGAGTATTGACGATTGACACTTCTCTATACATCCACGAAGCAAATAATGGGTTTGGAATTGGGTACCGTTTGGTTTGGCTAAGTATCTGCTATAACGCGGAGATTACTTGCCCGGTACTAAGGTTAAGGTTAAGATGGGGTCTGGGAATGGCACGTGTTTCTTAGGCGAAATTCACGTCTATGACCCGGCATCTGAAAATTTTGGGCAAAGCCCGAGGGGTGAGCAATGGCTCATTGTTTAATTCTTTTCGTCAAATCGACAATTTTTCGGCTCCTGTCGTTTCGGTTCTGAAGACGTTTCCAAAGGATAATTAACTAAAATTTCAAAAATCCTCACCCTCCAAACAACTATCTTTTTCAAGCAATTCAAGATTTCCCAATTATAATCAAAAATCAAATATCACGTGGACGGATTTTGGCACAAGGCACGATTGTTAAAAAAAATCATTTAAAATGGGTGAAAATCCCGTTTATTAAAAAAAAATAAAATTTTGAGAGATGAATCGGTTTCTCTGATAATGAAATATGTCTGGCAAAAGCTTTCTCAGCATTATACAAAAATACATATAAAGAATTTTTTTTTTTTATCTTTGGCATCTTGAACACAACATAATAACAATTAGATTTTTTTTTTTTTTTTTTTTTTTTTTAAACATGTTATATATAAACTTAGAAGGATATGAAAATTATTTGGCACATAATAATTGATTAATTAATTTGAACACGGTTGGCTCATATTTTTTTTTTTTTTTTTTTTTTTTTTACTTAAAACTACACTGCACTTCACTATAACACTTTAGGAAATGTAAAATTTAAGGACTAATTCACTCAAGGAATGTTTATTTTGATTCGTAATATTTGTTAGAAAACAATGTTGTTTTAAATAGGTTGATTTACATAATTTTTTTTTTTTTTTTTTTTTTTTTTGTGATTGTGTTTTTTCTTTACATACAATATTTTTGTTTTGTTTTGTTTAAGTAATCATTCTCATATACACACAATGCTAATGTGATATTATGGTCTTTAAGATTGGACTAAAAAAATTTATTTTTTTTTTGTTTTATTTTACTTGGACAATAACAATGCCTGTTAATTCAACAATACAATTCAATTCAATGGGAATCGATTCGGAGATGACCACTAGGGGGTTTAATATGAAAATAAGAATTTTTTTTTTTTTTTTTTTTTTAAAATTGATTGAAATATGAGAAAACTTGTGAAAAATTTAAAATAAAATTGCTGACCTGAATAAAAATTTAACAAGAATAGTGTTGTATAGAACTGGGTTAATTATTAGGATGATTGACAAAAAAAAGTTAATTAATTGTCTGGTTTTTTAGAAAAATGGGGTAAGAGAAGTCAAATGCAGGGCTAAAAATTAATAAGTAGGGGGCGTGGCGGTTTCATATTTTCAAGATCGTGATTTCACTGGCTACTTTGAAACGCACTTTGTGCTTATAGTAATTTTTGTGACGGTCAGCCATAGAAAAATGATGATCTTGGACCGTTTGACAATCTGAACTTACTAGGGTCATAATTTAAAAAATGGTGAAAAGCATAGTCTAATCGTGGCGAATTAGGCTCGTTGAAAGTCTGACTTTTGTCATTTACATTAAATTGGGACAGGGGGTAAACAACGACTGTACGTTTTGACAGTGTGACTGAACAGGAGGGGTTTAAATTATCGATAGGAGGTAGCAAGAAAAATCTTTTTCGAAAGTCAACAATAGACTGGGCAAAATTCTTAGCAACATGAAGAGGTGGAGTTTTTAACTGAATTTCAATAGAACTAGGCTCTTCAGGGTGAGAAAAATGTGAGTCGAGATTTTCGGAATTATAGTTAGAAATAGGACATTCGAGGGACTCAGTAATAAGGACCTTTTCCTGAGTGGGTTTTGACAGAGTGTCATTGTTATTTGACTCGGTGTTTTCTTCTAGATCTTCATCTGAAATTTGAGGATTAAACTGGGATTCGACAGGGACCTGGATATTAGTCAAGCCAGTCTGAATTGTCTTCTGAAGCTGGGTTTGAAAATTTTCAAATCTAGTATCAAGATTATTGGTGAAATTTTCAAATTTTTTGGTGAAATCAAGCTGGAGTGTTTTTATCTGTTCGAAATTATTTTGACTGGTTTGTTGAACAGATTGGATGCCCGCCATCATTTGTTCAAACATTTGGTAAAAAACTGTGGATCCACTATCGGGATCTGAGTGGGGTATCGGGGACAGTGGAGTCTCTTGAGAATGACTTCCTAAATTGTGCTGACGTGTAGACATTGTTATGGTTATTTATGATTTTAAGATTCAAAAAAAAATATTTATTTATGAAGAAAATTTTAAATAATATTTTTATATTTATTGTATTTATTTTAATTTAGAAAAGCATAAAAGCATGCAAGCGTGTGTGTATTTTAGATTGATCACTGATACCTGAGCAAAAACAATTTCATATTAGCCTGATCACTGAGCCTTGAAAAGGTAGATTTAATTTAAAAAAATTTTTTAAATTAACAATCCACAGCTCATCTCCACCATAAAGTGTAAAATTGCTCCTTTTGGAGGGGCTACTACACTAATTTAAATTAATTTAATAATAATAAGAGTTGAAGGTAGGGGAAAATGAATAAATAAAAAAAATGTAGAGATTAAGGATTTGTTTATTAAATTAAAAGATTGTTTGAATGATGGTTTTCGTTTAATAACAATATTGAAATGGTTGAAATCAGTCATTGGCTTCGCTACAATGACTTGTGGGGTTTAACACAGTGGTAGAATTATGTATC